>RXPK01002675.1:0-34120 GCA_004143645.1 Protaetia brevitarsis | reverse complement strand
ATGCCGCGATCATTTAATCGAAATGAAATGAATTATCTCCAAAAAACCCATGCACTAAGGAAGGATTCGCCGTTAGAATGTTGTTGTAGTAATGGGGGTTGGTCGCAGTGATCATCCCTAACACTCTAGTGTGCCGTTAAAGGAATCGTCCTTTCAATAGCGATGACTCCTATCAGATGTTGTTCTAGTAAATATACCAGATTAGTATGTTACGATCATAGTTTCTAGCCTATTTTGTGCGAAATATTATCTGTTACTTGAATGAAATAGGAGATGCGCCATTTATGCGACAATTTCTCTACTTAAGGTAGTATCTTGCTCATCTAACTCTGCTATATGGGGAGGAAAACTGCTAATACGAAAATAAAATGCGATATTTATTTTACTTCCATGTAAATATTTAGTAAATTAATAAATACTCGCAGCTTCAAATAAATCTACTAACCAAATTATTTGTTTGTTTGAATACAGGAATATTTTTAATATTCCCAAATCAAGTGAAAATTTAGAATGAAAAATGGTTGAAATCAACAAGATATGGCAATGTCCTCAATGTTTATAACAGATTGTTAGACTTAATTTTCTCAAATACATTAATATCTGATGTTTCTAATCTTGGTGATCCTCTAGTTCCTGAGGATAGCCATCATAAAGCCTTTATTTTTTCAATGCATGTTGCAGCGACTATCGATTATCATACAATGTTTTCTTATAGAAACTTTCAATACAGAAAAGCCAATTACGATCGTATTAATAACTACATTGCAAATATGGATTGGTACACTTTACTTGCAGTTCCTAACATTGAGGATGCTGTTACTATCTTTTACAATGAATTGAATTATGTAATTAATAGATTTATACCACATAGTCTTGTAAAAAAATCTCCCTTTCCTAACTTGTATAAACGCTCCACGATTAAAATTTATAAAGAAAAAAGAAGGATTGGAAATTGGAAAAACTACAAAAATCCTATTGATTATGAAATTTTTTCTTTAGTTAGACAACGCTTTAAATTAGCAATAGAAAGTGATTATGAAGATTATATTAAGTCTGTACAGGAAAACATATACACACGGATACTAAATATTTTTTTAATCTTCCACTTGTCATGAATCTTAACGAGAACTCAGCTAGTAATGATATTTGTGAGTTATTCAACAATTATTTCCAATCTGTATTTCAACCTACTTCATTGGGTGTCGCCTGCGCTGATGCTAATATTAATTATTCTAATTGTAAAACTATTAATATATCCCATATCTGCAAAACTATTTGGAGGCATTAGCTTAAACTGATGTAAATAAAGGTTGCAGTTCCGATAACTTGCACCCTTTCTTTATTAAGTCATGTGCTAGTTCACTAGTAGTTCCTCTACATATTTTATTCAACAATTTTATTAGGCAGGGTGTATTTCCTACTTCATGGAAGTCAGCGCTGGTAACTCCTATATATAAGGGTGGTTCTGTAAACGATGTTAGAAATTATAGGCCAATATCAAAATTATCGGTAATTGCTAAAATTTTTGAAAAAATAATAAATGAATACATTATAACGGAGACTAAAAACTTAATAATACCTCAACAGTATGGGTTTTGTAAAAATAAATCAACGATTACTAATTTATTGGAATACAGTGAATATTTGTTCTCGGCATTGGACTCATCTGGGCAGGTTGATGTGATTTATACTGACCTAGAGAAAGCTTTTGATAAACTTGATCATACTTTGCTAATTTCTAAATGGAATTCTCTTGGTTTTCATGGCAATTTGCTAAGGTGAATTCAATCCTACATCACAAGCAGAACTCAAGCGGTTGTTGTGAATGGTGTAAAGTAAAAATTGGTTGAAATCACTTCAGGAGTTCACCAAGGTTCCCATTTGGGACCAACCCTATTTAATCTATACATCAATGATGTAAGTAAAATTATCAATCACTCTATTTTTTTTACTATATGCCGACGATTTAATACGCTCGATTATGGTAGTATCATTTGGAATCCCTTGTATAAATCATACATTTATAGGATTGAAAAAGTGCAGAAAATAGTAATTAAAGTACGAGTTTCATAAGGCATGATTTTGTCGCACGAGTTCAAGTTTAGAAAACGAGCCGCAGGCGAGTTTTCTAATGAACGAGTGCGACAAAAAGCCTTATGAAACGAGTCTTTATACTATTTTTCTATTTTGCATTATAAATGATAATAAATACTTAATAAAATCTCATTAAAAATGTTGAGTTTTATTTTTATATGAAGTTGGTCACATTGACATACGATTGACATTTGACGAATTCAAAATTCAAATTCGGCTATTTAAATTGTTTAAACAATATATTTCATAATATAGTCTCTGTAAACTGTAAAAAATGAGTGATACTGAGACAAATTATCTTGTACGCCACCACAACTGCGTGAAATTGCGGATAACGCCGTCATAAATTTATTACCGAAAAAATCAAAAAGCAGTATATGAAAATGCTACCATCAATTTGAACTATGGGCTGTACAGAATAATGTCAACACAATATCTTGAAAACATTTTATTGGCATTTTGAATACAAGGTAAAAATAAGAAATCTTCTACCTTATGGTCTATGTATTCCATGCTTCGTTCTTGCTTTTCCATTTATAAAAATACAGACATATCAAAATATATTAATTACAAGCCGATTTAAAACGATTCTCTGAGGGATACGAGGCTAAGAAATCTAAAATTTTATGCATTGAAGATATTAATAAATTTAGAGAAGAAGGTTCTGACGCATTGTATTTAGCAATAAAGGTACGATATTATTTGCAAAATGTAATTTTTTATGTAATGGATTAATTTTAGATCGTTTTAATAATGGGTTACACAGGTGCCTGTAGACGAGATGAATTAACAAATATGTCCATACATGATTAGAATTTAAGAGTGATATTATTTTGGTGACAGTACCTAAACAAAAAATAATATCGTAAGAGTTTTGCAATTACGGATGAAAGATGGATTACTTTAATTAAAAAATATGTCGCCCTGCGACCAAAAAATATTAATCATTCAAGATTCTTCCTTACATATCGCAATGGTTATGTATATCGTGCCCGATTGGAATTAATACTATTGGCAAAATGCCTAAATTAATAGCTGATTTTCTAAAATTGCCCAATTCAGAGCTTTATAACGGACATTGCTTCAGACGTTCTAGTGCTACACACTTAGCAGACGCAGGCAGTGATTTGCTGACTATAAAACGTCATGGTGGATGGAAGTCATCTGCGTAGCTGAGGTTACATCGAAACATCTATGAAAAGTAAAGTGGCTGTAGCGCACAACTTATTCAGGGCCAATTACATCTGGTCATTCTAGAGTTATATCATCGAATGATTCTCAATCACAAGAGTCTACCAATTAAAGCCAATAACATAACTCAGCAAAACTTTGTTACGAAGAATTTGCCTGGCATAACAATACATGCTCAAGATACTTGGTTCCGTCAGTGTAAATGTATACAGTAATTCCACGTTCATAACAATAACAATGTAAACTAAATTTGTATAGAATTTTTGATTAAAGTATTTAACAATTTACATGCATTAAACGTCAATTTTGCTTTCTGTCATAATGTATTCAATACAGCCTACCTATAGAAATGAAAAAAGGCGTATCACAATGAAGCACTTTTCGATACGCAAAAGCGTGTTACAATTGCGTTTTTATGAACGCAAAATAGAAAAAAAATATTATATAATTTAAACTTAAGTTTTCACATCTGCTACAAATTATTGATCGTCTCGAGATATAATCTACTTACGCCTGAAAAACAGACGTCAACGTTAACGGATTGGTTAGTGGCTTTATAAATTAGTGAATAACTTGTTTAATAGTCCTAGCCTCATCGCGTCTTTGAACTTTACTGTCCCGAGTCTGAATTCTCGAATATCTAGTACAATTTACTACGAAATTCAGAGAACTAATATTGGATTAAATTCATCTATTTACCGAATCACTCTCACATATAATAATACTGTCAATGATATTGATATATTTCATCAGAGTCTGCGGCTATATAAATCATCTGTTGTCCACCGTTACCGCACTATATTACTCTAATTTTTTTATAATTTCTCGCTCTACTTTTTTTTTCATCCTTTCGTAATCGATTATTCTAATTTTTTCTATTGTATCAGCTTTATTATTGTTGAATTAAATATTAATTATATATTAAATTGTATTAAACGTATAGTACTGTAATATATATGTATATTTGTGGAAGCTCTTTTGGGTTCGCCTGTTAGCTTCAAACTAAAAATAAATAAATAAATAAATAAAAAGATCGTTTTTCCCGTGTATAGCAGTTTTAAAACCTTCAAACACTATATACTGGTGTAAAGTTCCTTGGCTTATAAGCAAATCAGCATTAACTGAAAAGATTCCAATTATCTCTGCAGTTTCCTTAACCTCGCGCGAAAGATATATTCACTTTTGTTCATTATTGTTTGTATATCTGGGCCTTAAGCACGTGGGAACATGAATAAAACTAAAATACTTCCGCGTAAAAAAGCACTCAGCTTGAATACAGGTGCTTGCATTTTTCGATAAAAAGCAAGTTTTAAATCAATGTATACATGCGTGTTGTTGTATATGTTGTTAAATATGTTATATGACTATAGCTTTTACTACGACTGCGGCTTATCGATGTAAACAGATGTTATGTATTTATCCGACACAGGATGTCTTGTTTTTATAATTTAGTTTTTGTTATTAAGACATAAACAAGCACGCGTTGAAATAATATTTTTGTGTATTCCTTGGTAAAATAGATTTTCAGTTTCTGAATGTTCTTATTGATTTATTAGAATACCGTATTTCGCATATATGCGACCAATATGGAATATAGAGGATAGACAAGTTTCTTTCTTTCATTTTCGTAATTTTTTAATTGTAACATGTAGCAACAAGTCAATTTAAATATAAATAAAATATACAGTTTTCAATAGTAAATGCAAGGACATACTTTGCTAGTAACGTATCATACATATACACATGTGATACTGTAATAACAAAATGTTCTCACTATAAATTTATTTTATTATTTTATCTAATTATAACATTGGCATAAATTCATTTCTTCAATCTTGAAGCATCCAATGTCTCCAGTCCCCATTATTTTCGATTACTTCCTAGAAGTTTCTCATACTTTATCTGCACATTCTGGAATGAAGTTTTTATATATGTATAAATATATATTAATAATATGCTTTAATGCAGCTTAAACATTTTCAATAGGACTTAAGTCCGAACTATTTAGAGGTCAAGTCAATACTTATTAAATAAATGTTTGCGGAACGTATCCATTCTTGCACAATTTGCGATTTCTGCACGGGACAGTTATCGTGCTGAAACATAAAATTGTCCCCATATTTGCCGATGGCATCATCAGATTTATAAGGATGCCTTGATTTCTGCAACACCTACTGCTTTCATTTCAACTATTCAGTATTCTAATTTTTTTATTATTAAAAATATAAGAGAGACCTAATATTAGTGTCGAGATATACAATCGCAGATAAGAGTTAATTAATTTATTTTTCAGTATTATGTTGTAAAAAAGGAATGAAAAGCGAACTATATAGGAAGTATTGAAATACATATAATTGAAAAATATGTTTATGTCTTATGTTATAAAAGGCGAATATTAGATAAACACAAATGCTTCCCTTTGTGGTTTTTGCCGCAAACTTGTTGTGCTTTAAACGGAATGGATACCCTTGTATGAAAACTAATAATAGTAAATCAAGGTCGTCAAAACAACTTTCATAGACAATTTACCAAATGAATAACGGACATAAAATATGAATTTATCAAATACGAGTAAACATTACGTATGCGGGCCACTCTTCGACTGGTATGAATAAAATTATTTCCAATAAACACAGTTGTATGTATCGTTTTGTAGTTGTAGTTGATTGTAGTTTTATTTACACCAATACTACTGTTTTCTAAAGTGTATTTTTTAGATAACTTTAATTTTAGAAAATATAACAATTTTGTAAATAAAACCACAATCTTCTTTCAAAATATATTTAGCTCAAGTGAAAATCTTCTTTTCAGATTGTTTTTACATTTCTTTAGTTACCGTAATAATAATGTTACTACTATTATAACATCATTTATATTAAAAAAAAAAAAAACAAAAAAGCTATTCGGAACACAAATTTATTTTTTATTTATAATTTTGGCGTTATAGGAAAAAACGTATTACAGCTATATACTATACTATACTATAGCACACACCTTACAAAGAGTACTTACTAAAAAATACTGAAAAAACATCGAACCTAGTCTGAAACAAAATGAGGATTTTCATAACTACTTTACACGTAATGCTGATGATTTTATTATTAGAACATATAATCAAAGTCGCGATTCAGATTGTTAACCTTTTTGTGGGAGGAGCTGTACATAATAATAACAATATAATTTATAATATGTATTGTCTTACTTAAACAGAAGTTATACAGACATTATAAAATATTAATCAAAACTAAGGTGCATTCCATTTAATTACGGTTACTTTTCGTCGAAAAGCATGTACGTAAGAACGAAATAGTCTTCCGGAAAAACAGCAGGCTACTTTCAATTAAAATAACACATTTTCTGAAAAGGTAATTCTTTTCGTTGAACATGATAAAAACCAAAAGTTATAAAACTTTTCATTTAATGCAATCTCTTTTCTCAGTACACATTTACACTTTTAAGTGGATAGAATTCTATTTTTTTTTTTTAATGTGTAAATCGATTGAAACGACCAATCCGATACCTGCACTATGTGACCTTACAAATCTTACCTGAGTAGAGATTAATTTATACTCATTATAATTATTGAAGTAAATAGGAAAAGAGTCACAAAGTTTAACTAGCGCTGACCGATTACCCAAAGATTGTTTGCACACTTTCGATATTATCACAAACTTCGGAGAAATTTTCCCCAATACGGCCCTGCTTCCGTCCAACCTGAACCTCTCATATATACATACATTCGCTAGCTTGCCTCCGTTTCCCTCTCGAACTCCATCGGACAGGCGCAGGGCGCAGGCACGCTGAACTGCCTTGGTCTCACTCTCTTCTCTGGGCCGACTTCCTGCGCGATGAGTTCATTTTATAATTTATAACAGCAAGACACATTAGATTGTTTCATTTACATTATTACGGCTAAGTGGAGCGCCGAAACGGAGGAGGGTGGGGCGCCCCGAGAACGCGGGGGAATGGGAAAGTTGTAGTACTTGAAGCTTATACATCGGCGTTTATGGAAATCTAACCGCTTGAGTTTGTGTAAATTATTTTAAATTCTTTATGATAATTGCAAACAGAGAGAACTAGCATACTGATTCAAGCTCGTATTAATACGGTATTGGTATATTCTGTCCATAGATATGATTTGATTAATGATATTTACCGGGGATTATCCACTACCTGCTGCGGCAGGTACCGTGAAATTATGTAAATGAAATATGTAATGGGTTAAGAAATGGGTTAATTAAGAGAAATTGGGCTTTTCTTAAGTAGAGAATAATTATATTTCATTTAATATAATCCACCGTTTACAATTCATTATTCTGAAAGTAAACAATTAAATTCTGGCAGATCATATATACTTGTAAATGTATTAGAGGATGTTATATAATGATCTCTTAAATATTAACAGCCCTTTCGCTCAATTAACTAATGTGTGCAAATCAACACATGCCGGGTTTTTTTTTTGTTACACATATAATTTCCCTATGTGTAAAGTTAAAAAATAAGTTGTCAATGCATTGGTAACTGGCGATTAGGCAACCAGACACATCACATACCTTTATTATTTTGTTTTAACGATTAATTTGACGTATGACCATATTCTGAAAGGCTCTGCTCCGATAAGCCATTGAAAAGTGCCCCTAAAGATATCGGGCTGAAATTAAAGTAAATGAGTACTACTGCAACACAAACACTGATTATGGGCATTCTATAAAAAATCAAGAACTAATTCCATTCACTCAGTTCAAAGTTAGCATTATTTCTCCCTTTTGAGGGGTGTTTTTTTTTGAGTTTAGTTTAAGGTGCCAACTTGGCGTACAGGCTGTTCGGAAGTTATGGGTGTTTTCTCATTTTCAGGGAAGTTTTCTTTTTTTTTTTCAAGTTAGATTCAAGAATTCGATTTGACTTTTTGTTACCTATAAATGTATGCGTTTTGGTAGAATATATTAATGTAATGTAATGTAATATTAGATTGGTATTCATTATGTATGTGCTCTGTATAATTTATGATATATGGGGGATATATATATAAAAAAGGGATTATTATTGATTAGTTACAAAAAATGATGGTGTGACTTACAAAAGATAAAAGTAAAATTCTAAAAATTAAGAACATAAAATAAAAAGTATTAGAAACAAGTTAATAGAATATCATCGTTAGAAATACTGTTTGAAAAAGGCTTGAAAAGCTAGGTAGGGATTGATATAGGGTTTTTTTACGTAATTGTAAATGAAATAATATAAATTATATATAAAATTTAAATTTTTCACATCAATTAATTTTTTATTTTGTTTTTATTATTTCAAAATTTAGGATATTGATCATTGTGAAATCGAATGTATGTTTAGACAACCAGATCCATAAAAAAATTGATTAACCCTGAGAGAGAGAGTAACATTACAATATATATTTTTATATGATATAAAATTAATATAAACCAATCAAATCCTGTTAGATAATTATTGTTCTAGTAACAGCACAATTCTATCCACATTTGTTATTGCAACAAACTATGTATTTATAGTTGTAATTTTCTTAATGTTGAAGAGAACCGCTATTCGTATTTTACTTTTTTTCTTATTGCCAAATAGATATATACATACATTATACATATTTATTTAAACAATGCCCCGAGACGGGCATAATTTGTTTTAATATGACAATTATTTGATTGTGAGAGTTTGGAGACTGTTGTTTAATGTAATTTCCTTATGTAGAATAAACAGCAGTATTGTAGAAAGTAAGTTAAAATATATTTTTACATTAGTGTATTAATCGCGGTGGTTTGCTAATAAAAATATCTGGAAGAAAAAAAACTTAAACAAATAAATAAACGACGAAGATGATAGAAATACTTATTTCGAGCTATTCGTTCTTCCCAAAAGAATCAGTGAAGGTTGCAAATCAAGAACATACTTCTCAGTTCATATGACATCACTTGTAAAGAATTTATTTGGAAAGAAGCATATAGTAAAGCCAAATGCATTACTATACAACAAAAAGTCAAGTTAACACCTTAAATTCAAAAAATTACCTCCAAAAAGGAACTTTGAACTTCGTATACGGACCTAAATATTATTTTATATTGATTATAAATACATAAATGTTAATAATAAATGTAACAGATAATATATTATATAATAATATATTACTTATAATTATTCTATTCTTACAAAATTATTTTTTATAGCTCAATGCTTTCATAACTACTAGGGCTGAAATATAGAACATATAAATGATCCTGAAACGGATCGATGATTTCCCTTTTTATCTTTATTTTTTTATTTGCATGTTCTATCACAGAGAAAGAACTTAAATAAATATATAATGAACCCAAATACATTCATTACTATATAACAAAAAATAAGGTTGACACATTAAACTCAACTCAAAAAAAAACCACCCCTCAAAAAGGAAAAATAACATTAACTTTTAACTGCGTGTACGGAAATAAATATTGTTTTGAGAAGTTAAATAAGAGTAAATAAACTCGTTCTTCATACAGCAATTTAATATATGATGACTAGTTTCGCCTTTTAACAACCATCTTCGGATCACTAGATATGCAAATTGTTCGATTAATTAAATATAAATAATTGTGTTAAAATTTAAATATAAAAATGATGAAATTGAAACTAATAGATGTAATAGTATAAGTTTACAATAACAAATGACATTTTAAGAATAATATTATGCATTAAAAGTTTACTTACACGTCAACAGGTAAAATTGTCAATCATTAAGTTAAAAACACCAAACATGACAATAAATTACGTAGACACAAACATTTAAATAATAATAAATTGAATATAAATACACACTGGAAGATGAGAATAATAATATTCTCACCTTCTAAAGAAATACACATTACATACAAATAATCCTGAAATTAGTGAATGAGCAATTATTTTAACCCTAACATAAACAATAACAAATTGCTCCCACTAAGGTCATTCAAAGAGATGTTATTTTCTATTTGCATGTTCTACCACACAGATAACTTTGAACTGAGTGAACGGAATTAGTTCTTGATTTATTCATAGAATACCCATATTCATCAGTGTTTACATACATAATTTTTGTGAACGTGATAGTTTAAGTAATTGTGAAAAAAAATATTGAATTTTTCCACCCTTATGCTAATATCTCGAATGAGGTAGCATCGATTGAGCTAATTTTTGGTATTTACAGTATGTGTAAAATACTTATTTTCTTTAATTTCAGTCCAATAGCTTTAGGGGCACTTTTCAATGGCTTATCGGAGCAGACCGTTTTACTATTTTTATAGTATTTATTATTATTCATTATTAATTAAAGTATTTCAAACCCGTAATGAAAGTTATTAGTTGAATAACTAAAACCTTTCCAGCAACTAAGAAAAATTATGTAGATATTAAACCAGTTTATTCTCCTAAAATGTAAGTGAATGATTGAAGCAGCCAACAAGCTCTAACACAGAGCACACTGTTGAAAATTTTAACACTTTTTTGACTAATTTAATAGTCAGGAGAGGTCCACACTCTTTTCGTGTTGTTTTGTCGAGAACTATAGAAGTTTAAATTTGACGAGCAAAGATAGTCAAGTATTGTCTATTGCTAAGGGGTTATTTTGTCCAACTAACACGTGGAATTATAAAATACTTCTAGTCACATTTTATTTGATCTAGACTAGACAAATTTACTAGCTGTTTAACTAAATGAATGCGATCTATTGGGTGTCTTAACACCATTTTCTAAACACAACGTCTTCTTAATATGCAACTCCTATTTCTTACTGCTATAATATTCTCTCTTTAAGACGTTTTCTCAATTATAAATATGCAAAACCACTTATTCACAAGTCTTGGTTTCAACTAAACGTACCAATTTTAAAATGATTTTTTGAGACCATTATAAAATTAAGTGAATGTTTATGCTATTTGATTCAAGTCTAAACTAATTGCGTAAATAGATGTTCCCAATACATCTTTAAGATGTTGAAATTTTTTATGCCTACTGGAATTAACGTTTAATAACACGAGGTTACACTTTGCAAGTCAGTCACATTTGGTGGTTTGTTTGGATATGTTAATACGGAGAATCAAACACGAAAACAGATACACGTGCAATGCAGGTGGTGCGTATAATGCAATACTGTATTAGAATAGGTGGGGTTTCTATATTTCTATGCGAGAGAAAAATTCTGATTGGTTGACGCTTCTGAATGTCTAGAAAAATAGTCAATCCTCATATCTGAACAAAGAATTCACACGAAATTCTAGTAATTTCTGTTCTATTAAATACGCGTCGTCTGGCAAAGTTTGGAAAAATCAACACTAAAATATTTGACTAGCGCAAAATTAACGCCAACACCGTAATATTTTCAACAGTGCACAGACTGTGTTGCACAGTGATTGGCATGGAAAATGTATGAATGTTGTCGACACAACCAAAAAAACTATGTTATGTTTTGTAAATTTGAAATTATTTATGAATGAGAAGTATGGACATATTGGAGAACTTTGAAGAGTTCGTGATAGAAGTTTTATATATAGTTAATCGTAACAAACAATATTCTATTAGGGCGCTTCGTATAAACCAATACATTTCGTTTTATCTTATAGGTTTCTGCTGGTCAACACTTACACCTCAGCGGCGATCTCAAAGGAAACGTATCGGTGGCGGCACAACAGGGCATGCACTTCACGCAACACGTCTCCACCGCCTCCAGTGCTTCCCAACAGCAAAACCAACAACCCCAGGGACAGCAGCAGCAACAACAACAGCAGTCCCAACAATCCCCAGCAGCCACCTCCGAACAACTCCACCCAGCAAGGGAACCAGCACAATCCGAACGCTAGTCATCAGCAGGCGCAGCAACAGGCTCAACAGCAGAACGGCCCCAGCGGTCAACATTCCAATTCGATGCTGTCCGGAAATCAGCATACGAACCTCCAAAATTCGCTTGGCGGCATGAACTCCGGTGCAATACCCTCCAGTATGTCCTCGAACATGAGTCCGGGCATCGCGAATAGCATGCACAGTCCCGGTTTGGGCAGCATGCCCAACACGAACAATATTGGCGGCTCTAACGGGATGCAGAGTGGTTTAGGTGGTAACGGTGGACTGAGTGCGGGTAGTAATATGATGGAACCGACGGGATTAGGCAATCACGGAGTGATCCCGGGCAGTCACCTGTCGGGACAGACTTCTTTAGGTGATAGTTACTCTTTATCGCAATCTCAAACTATTAACTTTACGCAACAAACATTGAGGCAGCGAGCTAACGGTGCAAACGGTAATTTTTCTATTCATCTATTTTAGTTAACCTTGCTCAAGCCAGGCTACCATTTGTACCCATAAGCAACATTCAAAATAACGCAAAAATTGTCTAAAAACTGTACAATTTTTAAACTATAATTCAGCTCGGTACGTACCGTAGAGTGGGGCAAATTCGATCGCATGGGGTAAAATCGATCAATCCTGATTTTACGGCAATTATTTCGTCTGGCATCTATAGAAAGGATAAGAAAGTTTTGCAACACAGTCATTTAATAAACTTTGTTTATAACATAGATAACTAACTGGCTTTTTAAGTATTGCATTAAAGTTTCCTGTGTTAAAAAAATAATTTCCGATGGAATGACAACGAGTAATATTTCATACAGACGGAAACAAACTACTACTGGGGAATCCCACTAGGACTAAGCGAATTTTCGAAAAGAGATAAGGTGAAAAGAATCAATTGTCATTCATTCTTCACCGTTTCTTTTTTTTGACTTTATGAAAGTGTTGGAATAACAAGAGAGTAAGGGGAAAATTAACACCTCATGGGGTAATACCGATCAGTTTGAAAAGTAAAAGAACAAAGAACCATGCTCATAGACCAACGTAGAAATATGACATACTCATGTTTCTACGTTGGTTTTATTGAAAATTATGGTGAAAAACTATAAAAAAAAGTATTGGCTGGCGGGAGACAGCAATATAACTCCAAATACCTCCAAAGCGCTATCAGGACAGAAAAATAGAGCACTTCATCCATTATGAAAGCATCAGGAAATAATGGGGTGCCATATTCATTACCCTGTAATGGACGAAAGCTGTTGGGGGATGCGAAGGCATGAATTATTATTATTATTATTAATATTATTATTATTAATATTATTATTATTATTAATATTATTATTATTATTAATATTACTTCAGAATACTTTAAAGAACCGGTAGTTTCTAGGGAAGAGAAAAGATGACTTTTGTATGTCTCCAAGTTGACGAAATTTAGGAAATTTCCAAAAACCAAATTATCCAGCTGGTCATAGAAAAGGGAAGCTACGTTTTTGAACTGAGAGGGAAGCGCGTTGAAATGAAATTTTGTTTTAGTTTTAGTTTATTGAATTATTATAGTTTATGTCATTATTTATCTGTTTGCCATTTCTATAATATTTTCTGTTATTTCCGTAAGTTTCCTTTTTTTAAATTCAAATTTTTTGTAATTGGATTTACCTCGTGTAGCTTTCAAATCGGTTTTTATAAGAAAACAGATGGGTGATTGGAATCGCCCCCTATTATGGAGCAAAACCGATCACGCTTGATGTATTAAAAAAATAGTATTTTAATACATTGGGTTAATATACATGATGGTATGTGTAGCTAAAAGATGTATGATTATATATAATTTTTTTCAATTTTTTTTCGATCAATTATAATAATTGCAGCTCAGAAACAGTACATAAAACTGATCGGAATTGCCCCACTTTACGGTACCTTGCCAATCTATTCGATTTATTATTATCGGACCCCAATCCTACGATATACTTTCCATTTTTAACTTTTACGTTACTTCCATAGTTTTTAATTTCTTCTTAAATATTCCTTACTAGTAGTTTACGTTATGATGTGACAAATTATAGACTTTAGACTAATCCAAGCAAAAGTACTTTCAACTTTTTATATGTAAATGGGACAGACTGGGATTATATAACAATTCAAATGTTCCTACTCTAACTAAATAAACTACGTACCCAAAAAAAAAATGCAACACCTCGAAAAAGGTCAGTCACAAACCAGAAATCAAACAACTGGCTGCGTGTAAAAAAGACGTTTTTTTTTCCCAGCGGGGGGGAAAATTGTACTTTACCTCCCTAGGGAGAAAAAGTAAGTGACATTGACATGATGAAACTGTACATCTTATAATATGTGACATTATTGGTAGATGACATGATGTTGGCCATTCAATTGATCCTCGCCTCCCTATAAATTGATTTGGAAATATTCGGTTGAGGTACTGTCGGACATTGATTTGGTAATGGGGCGGTGTTCCATCTTACTGAAACCATATCATATTCGCTAGAATTTGTGAGTTTACTGGATCAGGATATAAGTTTTTGTCAAAGTTGGCACGACATTATTTTGGAGTATAAGGAGCTAAACAATGATCGCCATTCAAATTACCATCAATGAAAAAGGGACCTGTGATATGATCTCCAACAATTCCTGCCCAAACATTAACCTTTACAGGGTATTGCGTATGTTCTTCTCTCATCCGGTGTGGATTTTCCCTCGACTAATGGCGGCAATTTTGACGATTAGCATGACCATGTAATGTAAAGGTGGACTAATCAAAAACCAAACATGTTCTAATTGGATCACATTGTTATCTAACATTGCCATCATTTGTTCACGAAAATACGTTCTCCTATCAAAATCGTCTTCCATTGGCTCCTGAGTTGGTATCATTTTATAGGGATGCATTTTATTTTCTTTTAATGTTCGAATAATCGATGAATGGCTAACGTCGACGATTCTGGCTGCTTGTCGACTAGAAGTATGTTGGTTTTCCTCAAACTCAAGCAAAATATCCAATTTGTTATCATCACTTATTGTATTGGCAGATGCTTTTTTTATCTACCTTACATGTCCAAGTTCGCGAAACTGCTTTTCTATTTTACTAATTGTCCCTTGGGATATAGGCGGCAAATTTGGACATTTTTCATGAAATAAGAGAGCAACTTCCATTCGTATGTTATCTCCATAACCAATCATCTGTAGAATTGTTATTTTGTGCATTTCTGTTAAATGAATTATTTTTCTGATATGCAGTTAAAGAAATTCAAACGACTATAACACTGACAACTAAACTGTCATGCAGGCAGGCAACAATTTGCTAAGGCCAGGCGTTTTAAACAAAAGTATTTACAGTTTTTGTTTATTTCATATCAGTAAAAAGGAATGGTTTTTTTTTTTTTTTTTACAATATCCAAAAATAATTTATTAGTTTTTGAGTGTGTTGTAGCGAATTTCTATAATCAATTTCTTTCTTTAATTTTATTTTTTGCAAAAAAACTGAAAACACTTAATATTTCCTAAACAGTTGAAGATAGGTATAGGAAATGAAATATGTCTAGAATTTTCTGAAGAATCCAAAAATTGAATAATTTACAGGTGTAGCATTTAAAGCAGTATTTTGGGTTGTATCTCCAATTTTTCCTTGCAAAGTTTCTGCACACCATCAGAACTTTTTTGGTCTTCTTGGTTACTTCAAATTAATGTTTGTTCCATAGAAGTTTACTGTGAATTCATTAAAGTAAACTCCACTAAACAATGCAAAACGTAAACTAATACTGTACAAAATAAGTGTCTAAAGCTCAAAACGGAAGCAAGAAAATGGAGAAAAACGCCATTAAGAATGATAAGGGAATGTGTCAAAAACAAGTATGGGTTAGCTTGGTTACCATAAAAAAAGAAAACTGCGAAATGTCAGGAGAGCACATAGGGAGAACATTTGAAGTCATTCCATTCTAAACAGGTTTTATTACACAGGTTGCAAACTATGCGCTTTTTGCTAACTGACTAAAAAGATGACTTTTTGATTCATGTTGCCGTAAAGATAATTAAAAGACTTTTGAATGAATGGTCACAAGTCCTATCTTCCCTATTCAAATTTTAAGTATGGGGACTATTGCATCCCCAGAAATGATTTCAGATCGTCAGGCCCGTCATTAATAGTTGTCCCCCTTAATATGACAACTGACAGGTGTCGGAATTTTAATACAAATCACAGCAGATAGGAGTTATTTGAGGCAGTTCGTTTCAATTGAAATGCCTTGTATATTGAAACCAACGGCTCTCAATTTAAGCATTTAAGACAAAAAAAAAATAAACTCTAATTTTAGTACATGTAATTCGTTAATAATTATAATTCCAGTATTGAATTGAAAAGCCTTGTTTTGCCATTCATAAATATTGCAGTAAAATAGAGTTAAAAATCAAAACTTCATAGCATAGTTCCTGTGCACCCTCAATCACCGTACAAATCAATGCAAACTAAAATAACATACAACAATGTAGATTTTTTTTAATCAGTTCCGAAAATGCAGGAGACAAGCAGGAGCACATTAGAATATTAAGATTTTTGATTAATACATCCACAAAGAACTTGGCAATATACAGAGTGAGTTTTTTATCTTGAGACAACGCAATACCTCTAAAACACTGCATCTAATCAAAAAAAAGATCTTAATAAGATTTGTTATAATGTAGGGGGGGACTCACTGAATAGTACCGAACTCGATATTTGAACAGTAATGGAGGCTATAACATTACAAGCGAGAATTGAAATGATTTACATCTATGGAGAAAGTGGTAGGAATATCGATGATGCTGTTAATCTTTATTTACAATGTTTTCCCGACAAGGTGCGATCGCGCGCTTCTTTTTACCGAGTCGTTCAACAGTTCTATACCGAAGGAACTGTACAACCAAGAAAACGTAATCGCCGAAAAACAATTGCTGGAGAAAATAATGAAATCGCGGTATTAGCTGCAGTAGCTAATAATCCGCACATTAGTACTCGAGAAATAGCTCTCGGATCAGGAATTTCTCAGTCACTATCTGCCAAATATTGAAGCCTAGGAAATATCATCCATTTAGAGTTTCCATGCATCAAGAACTTCATGGCGATGATTTTCCAAATCGAGCGCGATTTTATCAATGGGCGCTTCAACAGATAAAAGATAATCCCAATTTTTTTGCTCGAGTATTATTTTCTGACTAGGCGACATTCAAAAATCACGGTACGGAAATCGGCACAACATGGACATTACTGGAGTATCGAAAATCCTCATTGGTTGCGTCAAGTTGAACATCAACATCCTTGGAACGTAAATGTTTGGTGTGGAATAATTGGCAATAAGCTTATTGGTCCATATTTCATCGATGGAAACTTAAATGGTGACAAATATCGAAACATCTTGCAGAACGAACTTCCAGTGTTACTTGAAGACCTTCCCTTGGACGTAGGACAAACAATGTGGTTCCAACATGACGGTTGTCCAGCACATTATTCAAGAATAGCACGAGAAGTATTAGATCGAGCCTACAATCGTCGATGGATCGGAAGAGGTGGTCCAGTGTCTTGGCCTGCAAGATCGCCAGATCTTACTTCCCCTGACTTCTTTCTGTGGGGCCACTTAAAGACTGAATTCTTTATTCAACGATACAAAACCGTACTTTATTCAGTACTTGACAAGCTGTGAATACTTACGCATTGTCCGATCCCCATTTAGATTATTAATTATTAATCCAATACAAATTAGTTAGTGTTGAAGTTTGAATAGTAATGGAGGCTCTGGTGGGTATGATAAAGTAAAGTTCTTCGTTGTTGAATAGCTTTTTGAAATGTTATTTAATGTTAAAATAAAAAAAACACAAAATCATGTTTGCTTGCTTCTCTTTTTTGTGTATTTTTTCTAGACGTTCACAATCATGTTTTTTGCGATTACAGCGCAATCTGTTACGAATCGAAAAAAAGTTTCAAACAAAACTACATACTTGATGGCGTAGAATCCGAATCTGCAATACAAAATGGGGGTTTCCATTTAATATTTCAAAGTTGTCTCCCCTCCCACTCTGGAGGAATGAGGTGGGGGATGGAGTTCGGCACCATTCAGTGAGCGCCCTACATTATAACAAATCTTATTAAAATCTTTTTTTGATTCGATGCAGTGTTTTAGAGATATTCCGTTGTCTCAAGATAAAAAATTCACCCAGTATAATTCTGCCCACGATTGATATACAAGTTGAACAGCTTGCAAAACGGTTTTTTTTTTGTTGGAAATTTTCTTTTTGCCAAAACACTATTATTTTACAAAATTCTCAAATAAAATCTTTTTAAGCAGTTTACACTTTTTTATTATTTCCACAGTTTTACAATTCATAACTCAGAAAGCATATTCCTTTGGAAGCGTTGACAATTAATACGAAGTACACTGCACCACGTGTAAGTTAATACTTGCCAATGTTTACCACTGACCTACTTTTATGTTAATGTATTTTATGCTGAGACAATAAGGTCCAACTTATTTGATTTATGCTGGTAGGGCGCTGTATATAGACATTAGCTACTCGCGTTTCGTATTTCTTGAAATTTTCCTGTACCCAAACATCTACGGCAAGTATTTCCTCCTGAGAGATGGCCTGTCAGCATTTCGAACCAAGCTTTTGACCCAACACCTTGTTTTGTTTTTGGAAGTTATATCTTGAAATATATTACCATTGTTTATATACATACTAGTTAGTCAACCTTATGGACAAAATAGTTAACGGATTTTTGAACATTTTGGACAAAAGCGGTAGATGGTAGCACGCAGTTGATGTCCGTCTCGATTTAAATATAAACTTTATAGTTAGACTACTACATACAAGATGGCTCTCTTACGTGTCGGTAAAATATTATTTAATTGCAATAGTTACCTCGTAAGTTGTAGGCAGATTGTAGGTGAGGCCCGGGGAAAGGAGAGGGTGGAGAGGCGATGACGCTGTGATGACACGCCACGCAATAATTCTCGTGTTTACATTGAAATGTTTGTTTGTTAGGAAGAATAAATATTTAGTTTGATAATATATAATCGTTATTTTTTAACCATTTTACTTTACTTTTTTTAGTTTCTAATTTAATGTTATGCTCTATATAGTGTGTAGTTCTAAGTTTTGTGTTATATTTATATAATATTTTTTATTTGATTTACTTATATTTATATTGCATAATAGTAGAAATTCGTTTTTCATTATAAAAATAACCATGTAGTTTGGGGAGTACAAATCGCCATTTATATTTACATATATGCACCACGTTTACTTATTAGGTTTGTTTGTCTGATCTAAGCAGATCCATGGAATTTTACGCGTTTGTTTGTATTTTAGAGCATGATTTGTGCGTGTTTAGAGCAAGCAAATCCAGATCACAAAGAGGTTCCTCTTTCTGCTCGCGATCCGACGTCCGAGCAATACGAGCAATTTGTGCAACATAACCTAATCGCGCTAACACCGTGTTGTAAACTGTCGTTTGTAATGTAATCCGATTTATACCTGCATCAAATATGCACGATATGGATAATATAATGATACCAATGTGATTGATGTAAGAACGATCATTATATTTAAAAACTTCACTGGTAGGTAGATAAATACTAGTGTATGATGTATTTTTATTGTAGTCTAGATTCATTAGTTTGAAAAATTACTTTTACTTTTCCTATTCATAATAGCTGTGACAATAAGTAAATAATAAAATTAAGGTTATATTGCAATTGAGCGCGTTTGTTTGTACCATGTTTAAATCCAACTCTGAGACGCTCTCAAGTTACTCTGATGATGTCAGTAGATACTGCTGCAAGCACACAAACAAACAAAGCTATTAAAAACAGCATACATGATGACGCGTTCGCGCTCTTTCTATTGATTGGCTGAAAAGTTACGATGTAACCTTGTATACACGGATGTTGCCCCCAAAGGTTACCTCGTAACTTTTCAGCCGCTCAAGAGAAAGAGCGCGAACGCGTCATATGTATGGTGTTTTTTAATAAATAAACTGGTGCATATATGTAAAAATAAATCGCAATTTATACTCCCAAACCAAATATTTATTCATTATAATAAAAAACGAATTTCTATTATTATGTAATAGGAAACATAAGTAAATCAAGTAAAGAATGTTTTGTAAATATAAGAAAAACTATATACATAGAGTATACATTAAATTAGAACTAAGAAAAAGTCAAAAAGTAAAGTAAAATGGTACATACATGTAAAAAAAAAATAACGATTTATAGTAGGCTACCTTTTAAATTTCAAATTTCCCACCTTTACTCCAGTTGAGGTTTGTATGTAGATGAAGGGTGGTGTTACACTGCGACCTAAAGGATCTATTGTGTCCCCCATTCTTGCTGCTTTACAGTTGGCCTCCCAATCCTATTCCTTTTAAAAAGTGTAGGATATCAGAGGGCCCCAGTTTAGGTAAGTCTCCCTCTTCCGATTTCACATGCTCCCAGGTACAATGCCCTCGGGTTGCACAGTGCTGCGCAGTTTGAGAGGAGGTGGATGGGTGTTTCATCCTGTTCCCCACAAAATCTGCATTCAGGATCTTTTTCCAATCCAAGCTTAGTCAGGTGTCCTTTCAGTCTACAATGGCCTGAAAGTATTCCTGTTAATATGCGAACATTGTTCTTACTCAGGTTGATGCATTCTGTAAACCTCTTCTGGTTATAAGTTCCCAGAAGAATTTTACTCTGCATCATTCCCTGGAGATTTTCCCAGTAACTGGATTTTCTCTGCTCCATTTCTATTTTTAGTTTCTTCAGTATTGTACTGCTACTTAACCCGCAAAAGGGTTCAGGCCCTACGAAAGGCATTCCAGCCCCTTTTTTTGCGAGGTTATCCGTTATTTCGTTTCCTTCCACTCCTGTGTGACCCGGAACCCACAGGAGGGTTACTTTATTTCTTTTGCCTAGCTCATTTAGTTTCCCTAGGCATTCCCAGACCATCTTGGAGCTGATTTCATATGAGCTCAGCGCCTTGATGGCTGCTTGACTATCAGACATGATGATAATCTCCTGTTTCCGATAGTTCCTATCCATATTGAACTGAACACATCTTCCAATAGCGTGTATTTCCGCCTGAAATATACTTGGGTATTTTCCCAAGCTTTCGGAATATGTAGTTCTAGGCCGTATATCTTCTATTCCAGTTCCTTCTGCCGTTTTGGAGCCATCAGTGTACCATTTGATGGCATTTCTATTAAAATTCAAGATGGTGTTATGATCCCACTCGCTCCTGTTACTTAGCTTTGTGGTGAATTCCTTCACAAAGCTAAATTTCTTTAACATGTCATCCCGGGCATATCCCAGGTTTGATCACCGTCAGGAGATTGAGGCCTATGCCTAATCATTCCTTCCTTGACCATTCTTAGTGCGGTTCTTTTCGCCACGCCCTCCACTACAATGTGGAGGGGGGCAAGATCCAATACTACTTCAATAGCTGCTGTTGGGCAGGTTCTCATAGCCCCCGTTATGCATACACATGCTAATCTTTGCACTTTCGAGAGGTTAATTCTCGCGGTGGCCAGATTAGTTCTTTTGCTCCATGCTACTGATGCATAGGTGATGATCGGTCTCACTATCGCTGTATACATCCAAAGCAGTATTTTTGGGTTGCATCCCCAATTTTCCCTGCAAAGTTTCTACACACCATCAGAGCTCTTTTGGCCTTGTTGGTTACCTCAAGCTCATGTTTGTTCCATAGAAGTTTGTTGTCTAGGGTGAGGCCTAGATATTTAACTTCCGCTCTCCAGTCTATATTTTGCCCATCCAGTTTTATGGTTCCAAGATTGGATTTTCTTTTCCTGGTAAACGCTACTAGGGTTGTCTTAGTGGGGTTGACATTGAGTCCCATCGATTGACACCACCTTCTCGTAAAGTTCAAGGGTTGAGGTTAGCGACAGTACCGCTATACACGGGAGAAGCGAAGATAGCAATAGGAGGAAGGAGGAGAAGAAGGTTTCATATATACGTTCGAACAAAAAACCGCGTTTTATTAAAATTTTAAATATAAAAAGGCCATCGAACTACATATTATATATTATCAAACTAAATACTTATTCTTCTTAATAAAACAAACATTTTCTGATTATTATATAATCATTAATATAAGTAAATTAAGTTAACAAAACAACTTATTTAAAAACTACGAAAATAAAAATTGAGAAGTAGATTTATGTTTTTTTTTCTCGGCAAATTTTCGTCCTTTTAGATTTAACTTTTCTCTTTTCAGTGATTTTTGTTAAGTTTAAATATGTTATTCTTAAAAGAAAAAACCTCAATTTAGAAAATTGTTCAATTAATGTTTTGTCAACAAGAACGTGCCTTGCAATATACTTTCAATTTCTTTATATTTATAACAGAATACCTCAGAATTCTAATCTTCTAATGTAAACAAACACGAGAATTATCGCGAGGTGCGTCATCACAGTGTCACATGCATCCACCCTCCCTTTTCCCCAGGCCACACAATTCGCCAATGCCAGTAAATCACCGATACGGATTCCGTCGTTTCCGCAGAGGGATAAAACATAGAAATCTATCTCTCACTCTGACCGGGATACTGTTATATTTATCACGTTTTCAAATCAATTTACATTCACCGATAGAGTGCACCACTTCCCTGAGCAATACTTTATTTTTTCGAAAATGCATTACGTTGACTAACTAGATATATTTAAACAATGATATTACAATATGAAACGTAACCGTGACACGTAACAATTTCTACATCGCAAATTGTAAATTTCTCATGCATACAATAAATAAAATTAAAGTTAAACACATCTAACTGCAACAAATCAAAATACTAATGAATATAGAATGCATATTTCTTACCAATTCCAAATGCTCACGATTAAATCATTCATCCAACTTATAGTATTCTATCGTTCTAATTTATTTTATTATTTCAAAGGCATGACGAATGCTATGGGACCAGGAGGTAATCAATTCGGACCTGGGGGTCCCATGAACGCCAACAGCATGGCCCCCAGACATCTAAGTCCACAAGCTCTGGAACACCAAAAATTACTTCAGCAGCAAATGTTGAGAGCCCAACAGGTTCAACAACACGTTAGGCCGCCACCGCCCGATTATAAGACGAGCGCTGGGATGATGCAGGGCATGCAACCTAGGTATACGAGCGTCCCACCTAACGTTAGGAGATGTCTTCAACCCATACCACCATCAGGTATAGATTATTTGAGATGTCGTTTGAATCATTTCACATTATAATATACTTAAGCAGGTCCCATGATGATGAGGCCGCACAACATGTATATGATGCAACAGCAACAGCAGCATATGACCGCTAGAGGTGTCTATCCTAGACAACAAGCGACCATGAACAGTATAGATAACATTCCGACACAAGGTGGCAACACTGAATGGCGACACATGCTGATGACGCAGCAACAGACCGCCAATTTCAACCAGCAAATTAGGCCCAGCTTCCAACAAGGTAATGGTTATGATTTACTCATTTTTTGTCTCTAAATAAAGGTTGTTTTAGGAGGTTTCAATATGAACAGCAGTAATATGTCAATGTCCGCTTTGCAACATCAACAATTGAGGGTGCAGCAAGGGGTGGTCGGCAATACTTTGGGGCAAGGAGTGGGGCAAGGCTTGAGTCACGGACAGGTTATGAACCAGGGCAATCCGATGTCGCAGATGAACAGCTTGAACCAGCAAATAATGCACATGCAGCAGCAACAGTCCGTCATGCAGCAGAATTCGAATCAGGTATTGAAACTTGGCGTGTGTCATAAAAGAAATTAAAAAAAAAATACCACAAAACATTTATTTTTATAACGCTGTTTTTAAGAAATTAAATAATTGTGATGATGTAAGAACTGAATGAATGAAAACACCCAATGAATGTTCTGTCTAATTTTTATATTTATAAGAATCTCTGAAATCGTTAAAATAAAAGAAAATCTTGATAGGTATAGTGGATGCAAAGGAATTTCAGTTGTACAGTTAAGGAAAAATGTGTGGACAATTCTCTAACATGTAGGCAACACAAATTACAGCGAACGTAGAGGAATATAACCCCTCTCAACACAACCTTTTATGATCGTAGGCGATAAAATTATTACTTTAAGGGGGCGTTTACAAACATCTTTCGCGCTAACATAATGGCGTATAACATGGGTACTTTGTTCAAGTTAGTTTCGCAACATAGGCGGTTTTTTCTGGAAAACAAGGGCATTTACACACTCTCCATGAATATGCGGAGTGAAACGATACATTTTCCATTGCATACTTAAAATATATTGTTAATAACAGAAAGTGAAACATGCATGAATAGGCGATGTAGAAAATTAACAAAAAATTTAAATGTGGAGCTGTAAATGTAGATAAAATTGCATGGCTTCACTCGGGAATTGTTATAGAAATAAAATAAACATAAGAGTAGCTAATTAAACAATCTAATTATAATAAACAACTTGAAAACAAAAATTGGGATACACAGAAGAGAAGTTTACAGATATCTGCTACAACAGATATTACTTTAGTTTGGCATTCGTGACATAGATGGCACACCAAAAAGTATGGTTTTAATGTCATTAATTAGAAATACTTCATGCTTTTATATGTTTCCGTAGTGCAATTCTCTGACGGAATGTATTCTATTGTAATAGCTTGTTCATTTCTTCTTATAAACTATGCAAAGGATATTAGATATTAGAGGAATTACAGTGTAATGTATTATTCAATTAAAATAGAAATTGGAGTTTTATTGCAAAAAAAATGCGGGGTTTTATTTTATTTTTTGTAATTTTGCAGTGGAAAAAAACAATATTATGTTAAAAAAGTTTATTTTAAAAATCCTACTATTTCGTCTTGAATCTCAAAGAGTAAATGTGTATTTCACAGTGTAACAGTAAGGACATAATTGTTGCACCTCTGATGTTTTGTGGACACGCTTTCGTGACCTACAAAATACAAAGTGAAGTTAGGGGCATCTTCTAGCGATAGGGAAATAAATAATCTTAAGTATTATATTATATGTATACCATAATAGATATATTTTTATTAATGTGATGTTTGCTTTGACGTTGAAATATTTAAAAGATCATTGATTAGTAGTGGAAGTTATAAAGCAAATAGCTTTATAAGTTTTTACAGAGACATAGAAGTTAACTGCATAATGTATTAAATAAAACAAGAAAAAAGTTTTATTCACTGCTTTAATAATTTAATTTGTTTAATTATACCATTTTTACTACTTCTAACAAAATTCTCCGTTCAATCTTTTTTTAGGTTTCCAATATCCTAATTGATATGTAATACTTGTTGGTACAAAAAAATCATGGAAAAACATTCATTGTTAAAATATATTGGCCTTGTCACATTTGTTTTTTAATAATCTATTAAAGCGTTTAAATTGCAAGTCTTCGGAATGTATTTTCAGAGTATTCAAGCAGTTTTCCATAAATTTGTCTATATAAATATCCTACTGTTTTACATTTCTCTGTCCACTGTAAGAGGCACTGTAATACAAAATGGAAAATGAATATATTTGATATAGAAAACATATGTAGAGAATTTACCACATTTTATTTATCAGAAAGAAAACAAAACTACATCTTGTTTTTTTAGAATTATTGAAACATGTTTCCACAGCACAATGTATTGCAGTCTTTGATCACTTTTTATTCATTGTAAGAAGTTATTTTTGCACACTTTAGAGCAAATAAAAGCAAAACTGTATGCTACGATGAAACAATCTAATGTCTTTCGCAATAACTATACACACCACACAGAAATACACACGAACTAGTTATCTAATAAACAGTATACAAAATTAAAAAGATAAAATAATCTGAATAAAACAAATTTCGTTTATTTATAAAACTAAACATAACATTACGCATCTTGAAAGATTTTGGTGCACAAAATATTCGATACCACGAAGTCTGTCAACTGTAACTAGTATAATAATAATAATAAAATCACTAGTATCCCGGTGTTTCAATTCAAATGCATAAGAGAAAGTGAATACGCACGCCGCGATGTATTAGGCAAGCGCCCCAAACTTATAATCATAAATCATAATTGAAGGAATTTCCCAAGAATATGTTTACCAGATATTTACGGTCGAAACACGCACCATCTTTTTTCAGAACTACCCATCACTTTCTAAATTGTCACTTTAAACTTTTTCCCAACAATAGTAAGCGAATGGTACTAGTAGCGCTATCTCATGTTGAATATATTCGACAGAGAGTTGCATTAGAGTGATTTAGTTCGTGTTACGAAAATAGAGGGATGTGTACACCTCCTTAAGATATATCAGGAAAGAATGTTAAAGATTTTCAACAATTAACGTAATGATCTTCTAAAGAAATCCTTTCAAGTAGAAAATCATAAAAAAAATACATGAATTCTATACTATCAGAGTCTATTCAGCATTTTCGTCTATTTTTCTATATCATTTCGTATTGTGGGAGGTCGGTCGCTGATAATTAGTAATCGCTAAGAGCTTCTATCAGATTAAAATTAAGGGAATTAACATTTTCAGTTTTTACGTAAACTTGTATTCCATAATAAACAATCAAATCTTTGCCTTGGTGCATTAATTTTAATGGTTGTGAGATGACGTTGCGCGGTGAAATTCCTCAATATTTACTGCAAATGATATAAAAACATACTGGGTGAGTTTTTTTTTTTATCTTGAGACAACGGAATATCTCTAAAATACAGCATCAAATCAAAAAAAAGATCTTAATAAGATTTGTTATAATGTAGGGGGCTCACTGAATGGTGCCGGACTTGATCCCCCACTTCACCCCCAGAGTGGGATTCTATATATTCTCTTTTCTTTTCTGCAAACTCCTCCGTCGACAACTCATCAAATTCTTTCACAGCGCCATACTCTTCATCTGCAGGTGCACTTTCGGGATGAATTTTCCTTTTAGGAAACAATATCTTTCTTCTCTAAAGCCATGCTTTTCGCGCTTGCAAGCTTCGTATATACCTTCTTGTGTATTGGCCAGGACTTTGTCCTGTTACCTTTTTATGGAGACATGCAGAAATTTGTCCTGGTCCAAGATTGTAACAACGCAAAGAGATACTTTATATCAACAATACGTCTTCCAGAAGTATCACATTGTTCGACATCTTCTTGCATACTTTGTGATGTGTTAGCTCTTTCAGATGTTTCATTTGAAACGAAGCGATGGGTTTCTATTGGAGAAATTGGCAACTGTGGGTCATTCTCTAAATCTTGTGGTAATTTAGAACTACAACCGGACGTACTTCCAACTTCCAACGATGAAGTCATCAATGCTGGTGAAGATGTGATGTCAGACATGTCGGATATAATATTTATGGTGCCAGAAGATTCGTTAGTAGTAGTTTCTTGACCTTGTTCTGGTAATTTATTATTCCTCCTGCGAAGTACTCTCATTTTATTGCGCACGCTTTTCCTGCGCGAAGGTACTTGTAATCTTGGCATTATTACAACGAACTGTAAGTAACGTGCGATCAATTAGAAAAGTCATTAGGTTTGTACTGTCTTAAGTTAAATATGTACGTCCATAATTTGTTAACTTCCGAACTTCGTCGTTCACTTTACTACAGTTGCAAAAGTAAGTTACTATTAAAAATGATTTGTATTATACAGAAAATTGCCATAATTGTTGGAAATCAAATAAAATTATGTAACTAATAACAAAGACGTAATCAACCAGTACTCAAATAACGTTATAATAAAATAACAATTTATGATACTTACCTCAACAATTTGACAACAGACGTTCAATGAAGGAAAAGAAAGCGCTAGACACTTTTTACTAATTGTTGTTTGTGGACTGTATGGTTGTTTGAATACACACACACGCCTTTGTTTCAACACTTATTTATTTAATAACAAAAATAATTTAGAGGTATATACATTGATGCTAGATGGTGGGACAAGAACTGCTTATATAATATGGTTTAAACTACTAATCCCTTGTACACTCACAATTTTTCCTTTAGTGGGGTTACAATAGTATATTAAAAGACAAGTTTCATTTTGACGTTTCAAAGTACGAATTCAGAGTTTAAGAAACGAGTGGCGTAGCCACGAGTTTCTTAACTGAATGAGTGCTTTAATGTCAAATGAAACGTGTCTTTTATGCTATTTTTTGCAATTAGTTTTAAAATTTCTCTTTTTGTAAAAGCAAAACGAGAAAAATTTGATAATCTAGGGAAATTTTGTGGCGGTTGTCACCAGTTGTCACCTTGGTTTGGCACAAGATTTAAATTGACAAGTTAATTTAAAATTGACACATTTTTGAAATTTGTTATATATTATATTACTAAAGTAACTATATTATAATATTTAATATGAGTTCTACAACTTTTTCATGCACTCCGCCTGAAATACGGCAAATTGCTGAAAAAACCATTAATAATTTACTTCCGGAGAAATCGTACACTATGTATCAAAAGCGATACAAAAATTTTGAAAAATGGTGCAAAGAAAAGGAAATTCTTCATATTTCTGAGAACGTCTTACTTGCTTATTTTGAAATGCTACGTAAAGATTATAAATCGTCATCATTATGGTCGATTTATTCGATGTTAAGATCGTGTTTAAATGTACATAGAAATGTGGATATATCAAAATATATGAAACTTCAAGCATTATTAAACGGCTATCTAAAGGTTATCAAACAAAAAAATCTAAAATTTTAGAAGAAGAAGATATTCATAGATTTTTGAAACAAGCCGATGATAAAATATACTTAGCTATAAAGGTTACCCAGATAACAATTTAAGGTTAATACAAGCCTTTTTAAACGTTATTCCGACAAGGGAAAAAGGTTGTCAGCAAGCTTGTTATGGCAAGGGTGTAAGCTTACTGCAAGGTTATGACAAGCTTGCTAGTTGACACAGGACAAGGTTTTTCCCAAGTAAGGTTACAGGTTAAGCTTGTCTGTAAAAGCATGTGATAAGGTTACCATGGCAAGGTTCCCATAAGCTTGTCTGTAAAACGATATGACAAGGTTGGAATGATAATGTTGAGCCAAGCTTTAGAGAAAGCCTGTACAAACCTTGATAAAAGTTTGTAACAATCAAAACAAAATAGGAATTGGATATTAATTTCTTCTTTTCTTGGTTTCTAGGTCATAAAAATATAGAAATGTACATTAAGGACGTTTCGTTTTAATTTCAAGAGCTTTTTCAAGATATATGAAAAATATAAATTATAAATGGTATACATTTTTTTTATTTAAAAACAAAACATTGTTTACTATGAATTTTTGAATTATGATTTTATCATTTATTAAACAATTTACTTATAAGTTACACCATTTACAATTTATATTTTTATATGTATACTTGAAAAAGCTTTTGAAATCAAAGTGAAACGTCCTTATTAATGTACATTTCCATATTTTTGACCTAAAAACCAAGAAAATGAAGAAATTAATACCCAATTCCTATTTTGTTTTGATTGTTGTAAGCTTTTATCAAGGTTTGTATAAGCTTTCTCTAAAGCTTGGCTATAGTCAAGGAAAGGAGTTGGGTATATGACCTCTTCTTCATGTGACTTTGAAAATTACTAAAATATTTTAAGGAAAGATATAACCAGCAAGCTGAAACCAAAATAAATTTCGTACAAATAAACTTTATGTAACTTCCAAGTGTTCCAAAAATGTTTTTTACAAAATTATTGCTAAACAAAACTTAGAGAGAATTTTAGTAAATTAGATATAATTTGCGTTCTTTTTATTATTTTCGGATGCCGTCCATCGTCTCCTAAAATATTTTATTGTTTTCAAATCACATCTGTTTGCATCAAGTAAAATTCATTTAAATAAAATTAGAATTTCAGTATTTAATAATAAAAAAAAAAAACTTCTACATATTTATATATACATATTTAGATTGCGTTTTTATATTTATATAGAAACAACACTATAATCTATTTTCCGTTGCCATCGTGTTGCCGCGATTCTCTGTAATAAAAAAACGACAACTATTAAAAAATTAAACAATACCAGAGATGGGAAGACAAGGGAAACGGCTATCAGTTTTCCAAGAGTCGACAAGTCGTCGTGGATATTATGAAAAGTAACTGTTTCCCTCGTTACTACAAAATACAAACTATCTTATTTTTACTATACTTAGTGGTTATTAAATAAAATACTCACCAAAAATAATTTTAAGCATTTCAGTCTTCTGGAAAGGGTTTTTTTTAAGCTTTTCCCTGTTAGAGAATGATTTGCCGCAATATTGTCTCTAGTGGCTTTTTTAGGATGTTGATGTCAAACTCTAACGTTCCTTCCATGGGTTGATATCAAATATCGAATCTGTAAATTTTTTGTTGGAATTAATTCAATAAATGAACATGGTTTCGGACTTAAAAAAACAGGTAAATTTTAAATAATATCAATTACTCACCAACTTTTTTTCTCAAGAAGAGTTTTCAACTATTTGATGGTTTACTAATGTCATAGAAGCTTCTATATTCCTGAAAAAGAATTTCATAAGTTATGAATTGATTCTCCTCTTAATCCTTATTAGTTACCATATAATGCCTGTTGTATTGTGGCAGTCTGTTGGGCCAAACCTTAAACCGTATTCATTTTAGTTTCTAAACACTCTGCTATGAAAGAAAATCTTCTAAGACCTTCCACATTACGCCTGGGTTAATTTAATTTGGTGACGCTCATTACTGTAATCGGTCCTAAAAAATATTTGATAACATTAGAATGATTTCTTGAAATAAGAGATACAATACATATATATATATTCTTATTAATTATAACACTAAATTTATATGTGTATTTTGAATTATTTAAAAATTCTATTACACTGTCATTAAAACTGAAAAAACCTCAAACATTTAATTATTCATAATTTCTGAATTATACAAAATCAAATTATACTACAAGCTATTTAGTTAGCAAATATAAACTATAACTTTTTAAACTAAGTGCATTGGCTTATGCGCTTATGGTGTAGAAAATTAGGTTAGAATTATATGCAATAGTTGGGGCAATTGGGGCAGACACAGTTCAATTCATCGGTTAGAATTATAAACTATTGATATTCTTGAAGCAACAACGCATATCTAGTAAAAGATATAAAATTAGGTAATACTTACTTTTGCATGAATGATGTTTTAAACTATTATACACTGAAACAGCTCAAACGCGTACAACACAACTGGACACAACAAATAATGGCGGTCGATGACAGAATAGCGGAATGGCGGTTAAATCAAAAAAAAAATCAATACTCGATAAACGATTGACGCCGAATCACTCCGGAAATACACGAAGTCACCGTACCTTGATATAATAACTTTGCCGCAACCTTGCATTAACCCCAGCATTAACCTTTTACTGTTAAGTTTGTCTGGACAAGGTAAAGTTAAGCAAGTGGCAAGCTTATCGTAAGCTTACGTGTTATCTGGGTAGTGTTGATTTTATTTCATTACTTTTTTGTAAATTCTTTATATTCTAGGTTATTTTGATAATAGGATATAATGGAGCGGTAGGCCGAGAAGAATTAATTAATATATGTGGTGGAAGATCTTCAATACAATTCCGATTCCATTATAGTCAACATACCTAAAACACAAAAACGAATGTACCCAGAATGTTCACAGCGACTGATGTACACTGCATCGAACTTATAAAAAAATATAATAATCTGCGGTCTAAAACAGTTACTCACAAACGTTTTTTTCTAACTTATCGTCGTGGCTGCTTAATTAATAGCCCTATCGGTATTAACACCATGGGAAATGTTCCTAAACAATTGCCAGTTTTCTTCATTTACCAGATCCTCATCTTTATACAGGACATTGTGTTTAAGAAGATCCAGTGCGACACATATAGCAAATACTGGAGGTGATATTTTAACTATAAAAACGATTAGGTGGCTGGAAAAGCACGGCTGTTGTTGAAGGTTACGTTGCCTTCTTCTATGAAAAATAAAATTGATGTTGGAAAATATGTTTGCACAGGAAAATAATGTGAATCTACCTGAACTTCTGGGAATGTTCACAGTTTGAGTACTAACAAAAGCAATATCCTATCGCAGAGAACGATAATTTTCAACAGAATGTTTCTACTGCACACGGTATCACTATCACTTCGAAGATAATTCAAACCGTTAATATAAATGTTTTATAATAGTTGTACTACTTCAAAGATTAATTAAAAATATCAAATCTTACAATGAATTTTAATATAATAACCTCAAACTTGCTTACAAAATGTCATATTGACATCTCCATTTCTGTTGCAAATGTGACCAAACTTAAAATAAATTTGCTTAAATGTTCCATTTTCTATTACGCAACTAGTGCTGTAATAGACACCTTAGTTACGACACTAGTGGAATTAAAATGGTATGGTTACGGCACTATGCAAAAAAGTAATTGCATGTTGTGGTATACAGAAGGACTGTAGCGGCCAATAAACAATGAATGAACGAAGGCTCACGTCAGTTAAATAAAGAGATAGAAAAAAGGGAAAGATGCCTGTCAATACTTAACTTCTTAGAACTATTTTAACCTAAATAGTTGGACGCACAACTAATAATAACAATACTCAATTTCAATAACGCGTATTTCGTATTCAGTACCTAAATAGACCTCCGACGTATAGCCCTGATAACTCATAACAGTGTACAACGCATAAAAAACAGTAAGGTATCTATCCAAACTGGTAGTTCTAATCGTCATCGGCTAAAATTTTGTTTACTACGTCGGCTGAAGCGGAAACATTTAACCATCCCTGTTAGAAACTTTCGTTTCGGAGTCAACCGATAGAATTTCGGTTTGGTTGAAGTACCGCCTTAAATAGACCAGAGTGGGCCATGACTACAGTGCAAGTTTCAAAATCAAATTCCTACTAGAAGTTCAAAAAATCTAATAACCCAGTTCGGTGGGATACCTGTATAGGCGTAGCACCTCTTCTAGAAACACAACACGAGAGCAGGTAAAGAGTTGGGTCTCAGACAAACAATACAATCAGACAAAATCATGGAAAGAGCTTTATTAAGGGACCATCAAGGAAGAATGTTTAAGAACTACTAGCTCATTAGGATCATAGTAAGTACGTAAGTAGGTCTCCTAACAGAAGACTGCACTGAGAGGAATTCTACAAAAAAATGGAATCAAAACTGGAAAACATGTATGACGGGGATGTCAGAGACAAAAAGCAGGCGATGTTTTAGTAAACCAAAAATGGAACCCATAGGATACTACGACAACCAATAAAGAGCGTATAAACTAAATCAAATGTACCGTATATTGGTAATTACTGGCATGATTTAAATTTTAAAAGATCAAGAGAAATGGAAAATTAAAAACGTAGAAACCAAGGAGGTTTGTTACAGTTTTTGTTTTGAGGCGTTGAATCGCCACATCCAAACCGGTTTTGATTCGGCAGCGTAGTATTCCCCACTTCCCATTGTCAGACCGGTATTGAATAAATATTTTTTTCGCATTTATGATAAAATTCTCTTACAAGAGGTCTTTGAAATTTCCTCTAAACATACAGAGGAAACGCCTTCTCATCCTTTTTTTCTCATTCGTGTGCTTTAATTTATTTGAGACAAAAAGCCGCCATCTCTGCGCGGCGATTGGAAAACGATTTTGGACGTTTCTTCCAAAACCGTTTTGTAGGTGGCGCTGAAACATAATACTTCCATAAACGTCAAATTAAATCGGAAAAAAAAAAATAATGTTAAATTTTTGTGTTGGTCGCGTCTTTAAAAAATTATCTGTGTCGTTCTTTTTCGTGTCCCGCGTGTAATTTTCGTGTGTCCCAAGTCCAAAAAATATCCCTCCGCAACGCATGGAAACCTTCGTTAGTGAATTCAGCGTAGAATCGAAATGGGATCGGTGCATCGACAAGCTCAAATCTGAAACAACGTCCACAAGAAGAGGAAATGCTTTTCGTTCTATTGTGGAGAAGATGCGTTCCGATTTAGAAAAGTTACTTGATCGAATTCGATATCATAAG
>RXPK01002674.1:0-62206 GCA_004143645.1 Protaetia brevitarsis | reverse complement strand
ACCAAATAACAAAAAAAAGCGCCCTTTCGGGAGGAATCGATTAGCACCGCTCCCGCTTTCCTACCTCTTACCGTTCGCGGGGTATGACGAAAAGAGCGATCGAATATCTCTAACCGTTTCCGAGATATTTGAGGTCAAAGTTTTGAAAAATTAAATGGACGTCAGAACCTTTCAATATGACCTATGAGACCCATATTTTGACGGCGAATCGAATGGTGAAAATCGCGATCCGATATCACTAACCGTTTTCGAGATATTTGAGGTCAAAGTTTTGAAAAGTTAAATCGAAGCTAGTGCTTTCTAATATGACCCATCAGACGCGCATTTTGACGGCGAATCGAATGGTGAAAATCGCGATGCGATATCTCTAAGAGATATCGGATCGCGGATCCGCTAGAGCCTTCTAGTATAGCCTATCAGAAGCACATTTTATCGGGAAATCGAACGCAGAAAACCGGAACTCGATATCTCTAACCGTTTTCGAGATATTCGCAAAAATGTGTCAAAATCTTATTTTTCGATCAAATATTCTTAATTTGCGAGCGAACTATCGCTCCGATTCGGTTTTAGCGGCTTCCAGCATGTTGCCCTGGTCGTTTCGGATCTTTTGAGACCAAGCAGAACCCCCTAGCTACTGTAGTTCCGGAGTTATGTTGAAGAGACAAAAAAAAACACGGGTTTCTTGGGCCCTATTTCATATCTAGGCACCTATATCTGGCGCTAGCGGTCCCCGTTCCGGAGATATGGGCAAAAAACTGAAATTTTTATGGAAAATTCTAGCAAAAATTGCTGAAAAATAGCCTAAACGTCGAGATAACCCCAATATATTAACCCTAACGTATTATATACTGTCGGACGCGCTTTTCGACGAGGATTCCACATTTGAAAGCGCTAGAGCTAATAATAATAAGCGTTCCGAACATTTTGGATGAATTCCAAGGTAATATTCGCTGTAAAAAAAGACCCTAGTAGTGGGAGTGGACGGGACGATTAATCGAATCAAGAGGATGCTAACTCTCACTCATCACTATCTAGTTGTATTTATACGTATACACATACATACATGCTGTAGAAACATGTTGGAAAGTTAATTGATACTACTGAGAAGCTTTTCTTTGGATTTTACGGTATGAAGTTTCATTTCAAACTGGAGTCTACTTTTTCGACGTATTTTTAATATAACACTGCGTAGGCTTTCACGGCCGGTGTAACTATAACTAACAGCTTCTTGCGGGTTTCGCCGTGTGTCAAAACTTTCGCTCGACGTTTCGCTGTTCATACTGACAGCTTCTTCAGGATAACTGAACTGATTCTCCATGGTCCGACATTCTTCTTATATACGCCCCTGGTGCATCCAACCGTGTAGTTTCCGCTCCATTGACCGTGACGGTTCGTAGTAGGCTCTTCCACGTGTTGCTAAGGTGGTACCCTTCTTCTCTGTTAACGGTTTTATTCTTCTCTATTTCTACGGCTTCCCTGATGAGTCTTTTCCCGTAGTTCTTGGTGGTAGTTATTACTTTTACATTCTTGAAATCCATTTTGTGTCCGGTGTCGTGCATGTCCTCTGCCACCGCTGATTGCTCGGTCCTTCTTAATCTTGCGTCCCTCTCGTGTTCTTTTATTCTTATGTCGATGGCTCTTCCTGTTTGTCCGACGTAGCACTGTCCGCATTGGCATGTTATCTTGTAGATACCCTTCTGTGCGCCCCTTGGGTATCTTATCCTTTGCGGTCGATAGATACTGCTGGATCGACGTTGCAGTCCCGAAGCGTACTTGTACGTTACGTTTCCTCAAAATTCGGCCTACTTTTTCGGTGACTTCTGCTATGTAAGGTAAACACGCCATCCCTCTTCGTGGTTCTGTAGTTTTCTCCAGTGTAGTCTTCTTCTTAGTGGCTCTCCTTATGTCAATGTCAGTGCAACCATTCTTCTTTAGTGCTTTGTCCAAATGTATCTTTTCACTGATAAGATGTTGTTCGTCACTGATGGTTTCGGCTCTGGATAGCAATGTTTGTATTAATGTCTTCTTCTGCATCGGATGATGGTGAGATCTTGCATGCAGATATCTATCGGTGTGCGTCTTCTTTCTAAATACTGCGTGCTGTAGCATTCCCTCTTTTGTTTTCTTAACCATAACATCCAGGAAAGGGAGATTTCCATTTTGTTCTTTCTCCATGGTAAACTTGATGGCTGGGTGCTGTGAGTTTATGTGTTCCAAGAACTGTTGTAGTTTTTCTTCTCCGTGTTGCCATATTACAAAAGTATCGTCGACATATCGCAGCCAACACTTGGGTTTCATATCGCTGGAACTTAGGGCTTCTCTTCAAATGCTTCCATAAACAAGTTGGCTACTACTGGTGATAAAGGGCTTCCCATTGCTGTTCCGTTCTTCTGCTCGTAGTATTTTCCTTCATACAAAAGTTTGTCGTGGATAAGCACAGTTTCACTAATTCAATGATGTCTTCTTGTAGTCCAAGTTGTGGAAGTAAGGCCAGTGCGTCCTGCTTGGGTATATTAGTGAATAGCGATATAATGTCGAAACTTACTAAAGTGTCTGTAAGTTCAGTCTTTAGCGTAGACAGAATATCCACGAAATGTTTTGAATTCTTCACATACGTTGCAGTTTGTCCGGTATATGGCTTTAGTAAGTTAGCTAAATATTTCGACAAATCGTAGGTCGGTGATCCAATATTGCTTACAATCGGTCTTTAATGGCAGTCCTTCTTTATGTATTTTTGGTATTCCATACAGCCTGGGTGGTCTAGCGGCTCTTGGTAGCAACCTGTTCTGCATCTCTTTAGGTATCGATAAAATCTTTATGCTCTCCCTTACTGTTTTTGTGATCTTCTTCGTTGGATCTTTTCTTATTTCCTTGTAGGTGTTCTCGTCCAGTAGCTCATTCATCTTTTTCCGGTAATCTTCTTTATTTAGTAGTACCGTTGCATTCCCTTTGTCTGCTTTGAGGATAACGACGTCTTCTTCAGCTTTCAAATTTGTAAGTGCTGCCTCTTCTTTCCTGGATAGGTTGCGTTTCGGTGGCTTTGCTTTCTTCAATGCTCTGCTTACTTCTTGTCGCACTTCTTCTGCTTCGATGTTCGGAATTCCTTTGATCGCTGCTTCTACCTCCTTGATGATTTCTTCTGTTGGTACTCTTTTGGGTGCAATGACGTAGTTCATCCCTAAGACGAGTACTTTTGTTTCGTCTGCAGATAGTAGCTTCGTTGATAAATTAATCACAACGTTCTTCAGTGTACCAGGTTGCTCCGTGATCTTCTTTTCTTCCATCCTTGCAAACTTCTTCACTTGTGTTATTCTGGATTTCTCGAACTCAGTTTCTGCTGCTTCCCAGGTTATGCGGTCGATAAGGTTCCAATTTTCTTTTGACATTTTGTTGGCTAATGTCAGATGTAGCTCCATGATCATCTAGGAAACCAGATGTAGCTCCGTATACACTTGATGCACTCGTTCTCGTAGTAAGGCTTCCTCCGTTCTTCTTAAGATTTTCTTTGCGGCATCCGTTGTTATGTGATGTTTCAACTTTACGAAGTTAGGTGTAATCTTCTTGTCTCGGCATCGACGTAGAAATGCCAAAGTTGACAATAACTTGTTCTTCTTGGTGCGTAGAGAATCTAGTCGTCTAGTAGATAAGTACAATTCCTCCCCGTACAGGCTTGTGATAACACTGCGTAGGCTGGTACACCAGGTACACCAGGGGCGTATATAAGAAGAATGTCGGACCATGGAGAATCAGTTCAGTTATCCTGAAGAAGCTGTCAGTATGAACAGCGAAACGTCGAGCGAAAGTTTTGACACACGGCGAAACCCGCAAGAAGCTTTAGTTATAGTATTTTTAATATCTTATGAGTCGCATTAACACACAAGTAATTGTTTCCGCTTAATATTCCTCAATAAGGAAACATTAAGTCACCCTCATCACTTTCCTCCGGATCTTCCGTCACATTATCTGCATTAAATTTTCCATCTTCGCTTCGCGCAACGCTAAGCATCTGAGTCGCATCAACATCTATCGTTAGCCCCCCACCCCACTCCCTCCCTCCCACTGTTTCCTTGCTGCGTCCGTATCGTGTCGCGTTTCGAACGTCAAATTAGCGCCTAAAAAATTAAAAACCCCTGGCACCCTCCGCCTGAAATATGCAAAACAATCCGGTCGAATATTCATAACGTCCTTCCCTCACTACAGAGAAAAAAGATCTACTCTGACGGCTCTGAAATCCACTTTCCCGAAGCCCCTCCCGCACACCGTATATAGGAAGCAAAGGAAAAAACCGGACTGGGTGTCGCCTTGCTCCTTTTTTTTTTTGCAGAGTTCGTGCAGCTTTAAAATTCATTAAATCCAATTTTACCGCAGCATCGGGTCCGCAGGGCTCCGAGTGCGTAGTTTTGTTGCTTCTAGGAGAGTTTTGGGGTGGAAATACGTTAGAATATTCTATTATATTCCCACCGAAATGGGAAGCGCACACGTAATTATGTATTTAGAGGTGCGTAGGACGTAATATCGAGCATCTGGCGGCCTATATTCGCTACTGAGAGGCCTTTATACTCTAGGCGTTCGATTACGTCATAAATTGTAGCCGATTTACATCTTTATTCATGAAGGTCGAGTCGTAACAGCCGAAATTACGTTAATGGTGATAGTCTAAGTACATTAACTACATTGCCAACGGTCAGATCGTTTGAAATAATGTTATTTTTGTGATATCCAGACATCTACGATATACCTACCCACCAGGAGAATTGAGGGCCAAATTACTGGATTAATTATATATCGAGCATCTTGCTTTAATAGTAAAAATTACTAATGATGTTTTGTAATTAGTCTTTCTAATTCACTTATAAAAGCATTGACATTAATGTATGTACAACGTGTCCCATCCAGATGGGGTGTTCCCAAGATTGCTACAGGAGGCAATTGAGACATCATGGGGCCCCTATTGGAGATATTTAGAGCTAGCCATGCGTTGGGTTATATTCCCAAGGCTTGGAGAGACACTAGGGTTGTGTTCATTCCGAAACCTGGGAAGCACACATACTATCATCCGAAATCATTCAGACCAATTAGTCTCACATCTTTTATGCTGAAGACTATGGAAAAAATTATACACCTAAACATTACAGAAGGAGCACTTGCGAGATATCCTCTGCATCCTCTGCAATGGGCATACCAAAGGGGCAAATCTGGAGAGGCTGCCCTGCATAGTTTGGTGGAAGGACTCGGAAGGAGCCCACATCAAAAGGAAGTTGCCCTTGCAGTATTTTTAGACATCGAGGGCGCCTTTGATAACACATCAACGCCCTCGATTAACCGATCACTAATGGAACGGAACATTGACCACACGACTAGCAGATGGGTTGACTGTATGCTAAGAGGCAGAGTGGTCTATGCCAATATGCTAGATAAAAATATCGCAATGAAGACCACCAGAGGGTGTCCTCAAGGGGGGGTACTGTCACCACTGCTGTGGAGCTTGGTCGTGGATGATCTCGTCAGATCATTAAACGACAAAGGAATATGAACGCAAGGGTACGCTGATAATAATAATAATAATAATAATAATAGAATTTTATTGTCCAACAGATTACAATCCATATAAAGGACAAAATTATAAATATAATGTGCAGACAGCAAATAACATAAAGAAAATTGGAAAAAAAGCAAATGTATCTTAACATACTAAATTACATACTAATAAAAAAAAAAAAAATAATTACACAAACCAAAATTAAGCCAAATATATTCTACATGCATCGGTTATTTCAAGTAGTGAACTGTAGTTGATGTCGCAGTGGTGTGAAATAATATTAAAATTACGCGTCATAACTAATAGCGGTGAATGAAACGAGTTAATTGTAACAGTTGGTATATAAAAAGTGGAACTGAGTCGCGCAGAAGTTCGTGGTATCAAGAATTGTAATTGTGACAACAGGTAAGCACAATCAATGTTGTTGTGTATAAGATTATATAAAAATTTTATGCTGATAATCTTCCGTCGCATTTCCAGAGATTCAAAATTGAATGTTTGGAGCAGTACATCATAATCAAATCCCCTACCGGGTAAATGCCCTCATGCCGATAAAATAAGTATTTGAGGAACTTACGTTGAACTTTTTCGATCAGTACGATATGACTTCTATAAAATGGATTCCAAACTAAGCACGCATATTCTAGCTTACTTCTCACATAGGTACAAAATAAAGCTATAGCGGTCTCAATTTTAAACATTGCCAGTTTCGTATTACAAAGCCTAGCGTTTTTAAGGCTGATGATGTTATATGGTTCATGTGAGACACAAAACTGAGGGAGGGATCAAAATACACTCCCAGGTCTTTAATGGCAGAACTGCGAGCAAGCGGGAAATCACCAAGAACATAAGTAAATCAATGGGATTTCTTTTTCTTGTATACGACATAACAGTGCATTTCGAAACATTCAACTCGAGTTTGTTGTGAGTACACCATTCGGCAATGTTGTTGATTTGCTCTTGCAAATGGAGACAATCTGCCCTAGTAACAATCTCTCGAAATATTTTTAGGTCATCAGCAAAAATGCACCTCCCACAATCAATATGATCGAGCAAATCATCAATAAAAAGAATAAACAGTAATGGTCCTAGATTCGATCCTTGAGGTACTCCAGATACAGCTGTGTAACATTTCGATGAAAAACGTTGTAAGTGACGTACTGCGTTCGGTCCAAAAGGTAAGAGGCAAAAAACTGTCTTAGCTGGTCGCTAAAGCCAAATTTTTCAAGTTTTTTAACTAAGATGGTATGATTTATTTTGTCAAATGCCTTTGAGATATCCGTGTAAACAGTATCAACTTGACCACGTGAATTCAAAACACTCGAAATGGATTGCGTAAAGTATGTCAAGTTTGTCACCGTTGATCTTTTTTCCATAAAACCATGTTGATCTGGCGAAATAAAGTTTTTAACTGCGGATATATGCATGAATATAATACTATTTCAAAGGCTTTCGCAAAGTTATTCAAGAGTGAAACAGGTCTGTAGTTGGTAATATTCGTTGATGAACCTGATTTTAGTATAGGACATACCTTGGAAACTTTCCAGGCCCTCGGAAAATTAGCAGTCGTTAGTGCAATGTTAAATATCGTGGAAAGAGGTTGTGCCAAGACAACACCGCAATCACGCACCAGAAAACTTGGAATTCCGTCAGGTCCAGATGTCATTTTGTTTTTTAGTTTTTTTATTGCAGTACGCACTTCCGATTCCTTTATACAGCCAATAGTAATTAATGGAGCACTTGATGTAAAGCTATCGCTGTCTATACCAACGTCATCAGCTACATACACACTGCTAAAATAATTCGCAAAACCATCCACTATGCTTTGCGGACCTTCAAATTCTAAATCTCCACAGTTTATCGATCCAGGTATGCGAGAACGACCGCGCTTTCCTTGCACAAAAGACCAGAATTTCTGAGGATCATCAGCAATTGATGCTTCAACTCTAGTAATATAAGCTTTGTAACGCTGCTAAATCTGCTGCTTTACTAGACATCTAATTATGTTAAACTGTTCCAAGTCTCTTATATTGTTTGTTTTTTAGTAATGAGTTAAGGTTAATAATAACCTTTAATTTGATGTTGTTGATTATTTCACTACTAAACCATGGAGGGTATTCATTTGTTTTGTTTTTTTGTAAAGGCACATGAAGATCAAACAATGCATAAAGCTTATCATAAAACAAATTACATGCGACATTTACATCCGCAAATTTGATAAAAATGACCAATCAGTCTCTGCAATAGCATTGTATAAACTACCAAAATTAGCCTTCTTAAATTATATATTTTTGCATGAGGATTGGTAGCAAAACCACTGTCATTGTTTGAAAGCTCCAAATTCATTAAAAGTGCAGGATGGTGTAGATCTTCGCGTAGCAGCGGTGTATCATCTTTAGTTACATCAATTGTTAAATCACTTAAGACTAAATCCAAGAGACGATTATTCACATTCGTTACATGATTATATTGATTCAAATCGCAAAATTCTATGAAATTACATAATATGTTACTGCGGATATCGCTTGATTCAGCATTATTAAAATTTGGAACATTAAAATCACCTATGATAAGAGTATGAGAATTGTTTATGATAGACAGTTCAAATTCATCTAGAAAACATTCAAGGTTTTCATCTGTTACATCAGGTGGTACGTAAATTACATAAACATGAATAACAATAGAATTCTTAAAAATACATTTACAACCTACAATATCAATACTAATACAAAGATTCTGAATGTGAGATAAATCTAGAGGAAAGCTGTCAATAGAGTTCTTAACGGCTAACAGAGCGCCTCCGCCAGTTTTTTTCGACGTTTCTTTCAGTTTCCGATCGCTTCGATAAACCACATAAGAGTGAGGAAAGTATTCCGAGCTAAAAATTTCATCAGACAGCCAAGTTTCTGTTATAGCAACTAGCTCATAATATTCGGAGCACACAGATGTATAAAACTCAACACTTTTTGATCGCAAACTTCTTACGTTTTGATAGTAACATTTATATGTGTTTATCTGCTGGGGTAATTAGTTTACGAATAATTTTTGGAACACCATTAAGGTATTTATTTTCAGTCCAACTTCAACATCGTTTGAACACCTCACTAATTCTGCGGCAAAGCTTCTGTAATGTTCCATTTGCTTTGGAGTTTTATCAGTAGAGATAGCTATGCCCTCATATGTATTATTTTCCTTCAGTTTTTTTGGAGTCTTTATTAATTTATGAACCGAATTTTTCATCCTTAATGTGATTTTTTTAGGTCGCGGTGTAGCTCTGTTTTGCGTTGAATTTCCCTAATCTTAAAGGCTTGATGGCGTCGGTAGTTACATCCGCGCGAGAAATTGATAATTTCGTCGCGAGCCCCTTATATTTTCAAACTCTCTTCACTTTCTGTGTATGTTGATTCTGGCACACCGTGCAGCAGTATATTACATTTTCTATATGTCGCTGTCACCTTCTGTCGATCTCTCAAACTGACACGGGCGAGTTGGGGGTTGCCTTGCTTACTGGGTTTTAGTTCCGTGACCTCCTTCATCAATACCGAGATTATATTTTTAAGCTCAGTAATTGGATCACCGGAAGCTTCCCTGCACTTGCGAAGCCCGACAAGACCAGCAATTTTTTGGTAGCAATTGTTCGAATATCAGTGATGAGAGGCCACCAGGAGTGATTGTATGTAGTTTTGCAAACAAAACAAGTTACTAATTTATGTTTTTACAATCGTATTACAACTACACGACGACTTTTCTTCTAGTCTGTCCAAAGAAACTGCACTCGCAAGAAATATACGTTTCAAGAAGATGGAAATATACGTCGTAGCGATATAGTCAAAGCAAACCGCACAAATTGCGTAAAATATAACCGAAAATTCACTTAAAATGTAGCAGCAAAATCGCTGATGACAGTTGTCATAGTAGCTAGGGGTGAAGTTCCCAGGGTGGGTGGCGCATCATGCGTAATGCACTGCGAATGGTGGAGGAATGGTGCTTTCACAAGGATTCTCTTTAATCCAGAAAAACAAGTTGTTGCCTTTACCACATGAGAAACTCAATGACCTAGCGGCATTAGACTGTTTGGGCAGGAGTTACAATAACCAGGAAGGTAAAGTACTGGTTTTCCTTTGATGCAAAACTGAGCTGGAAAATATCATTTAGTTTACACAACGGCCAGGGCCACGCAACTATTCTGGCGCTGAGGAGAGTTGCTGGACAACCTGGGATTAAAGCGAAGGTGATCTTGGTATATACTGCGTGGTAAGACCAGCGATAACATACGGGGCAGTAGTTGGTGGAGGAGGACAGAAGTGTCTCCGCAGCGAAGCTGCTTAGCTGTCCAGAGACAGGCTTGCTGGGTATCACTGGTGCAACAACAGTACAGGACCGCCTCTCTGGAGACATTGTGGGCCTCTCCCCGCGGAGCTTTATGTGAGAGCGGAGGCAATGAATGCGATCCTTAGACTGAAAGCCAACAACCTGTGGCATCCCATTCAGGTGGGAGGACACACTTATACTACGGGTACGCTTGCTGGACGGGTCATTGCTACAAGTCCACGGAGAGCATGGCACCCGCAATTATTTCACTGAAAGGGTGAAAATCTCCATACCGAACAGAGACCAGGCGCGTAGTGAGATCGCTGCTAACGAAAACTGGTACACGGATGGATCCAATCCAGCCAGGAGAGAGGAGCCGGTATTTGCGGCCCATTCCTAATCGAAGATATTCCATAAGCTTGGGAAACATACAACCGTCTTCCAGGCAGAGGTATTCGCCCTTGCAGCCTGTGCAGAAATGATTGCAAAGGGGGTGCATGAGGAGGAAAATTACATAATGACTGACAGCCAGGCTGTCATTAAGGCAGTCTCAAACCCGTAACTAGGTCAAACTAGTTAGAGACTGCAAACATCCTCAATGCATGGCCGAGACAAAGGGTGTCTTGTTTGGGTGGCGGGACATGAGGATATAAAGGGCAACGTAATCGCGATGAACTAGCTAAGGAGGGCTCTAAGAGACACTTCATTGGGTCCAGAGCCCGTATGTGGAATACTAAGGATTCCGCAAGAAGGGAGATCTGGACCTGGTTAATAAAGAAAGTACAAAGAAATGGGGTCGACTGAAGGTCAAACTCCATACCAAACGCTGATAGGGGATGGGGTGGTAGTTTCTCTGAAAACTACTCAAGCGCAGTAAGAAAGAAGTTAAAACCATTACTGGGTTGGTAACTGGACACTGCCCTCTGAAAAGCATCTATACAACACGCCGTGTAAGCGAATCGTGGTGTAGAAGATGCGAACTACAGGAGGAAACGAGTTTACATGTAATCTGCACATGTGAGGAACTGAAGGTACTCAGGCAGAAATATTTCGGAAGAGATCTATTGGAGCTCTCGAAAGTCCTCAGTTTCCACTGGGGCAAGATACTGGGCTTTATAGAGAACACCAAGCTGCTCGAGTGGAAATAAGAGAATCAATAGGGATGGTACATGAGCACCAAGCTCAAGTGCCCGACATCAAGTGCCACCCTAACCTGAATGAATGAATGAATGAAATGAATGAATGAACGTGTCCCATCTAAGTCTAGGTCTTTGTTTACAGCTCTATTTTTGATTTTAGGAAAAAAAAATTTAAACAGAAAAGTTTTACAGAGCGTCAATGCTACATAACCTACAAATAGTTTTGCCTACACAGGGTGTTCCAAAAGTAGGAAAATTCATACTTACTCCGTTATTTTAAATGGAACAGCCTATATATGATTCCATTTTTAAATTCTACGATAAAAAATATCATTTTATATTAGGTCTATCTAAAATAGCTACATTATTATTTACTAATACTTCTACAGTAAGGTCTGATAACCAACACATAAACGTCAATAATCACACCATATTTGTTGATGCCATAAATCCAAATGCAGTATATAAGACTATTTTTGAACTAAAGAATACAAATGCTGTTGGAACTGATTGGGTAAAAATCAAAATTCTTAAAGCTTCTGCCCACATCCTAAAATTTATATTAGCTACACTGTTGAATATATTACGGTGTTGGCGTTAATTTTGCGCTAGTCAAATATTTTAGTGTTGATTTTTACAAACTTTGCCAGACAAATTGACTACATATGTTTAGTAGAACAGAAATTACTAGAATTTGGTGTGAATTCTTTGTTCAGATATGAGGATTTACTATTTTCTCTAGACATTCATAAGCATCAACCAATCAGAATTTTTCCCTCGGATAGAAATATAGAATAGAAATTCATACAAGTAAACTGATTAGGTTATTTGTTTGGGCATGTAGGCAGTCTCATTCGTTTATTGGATTGATTATTGACACAATCGTACCACCTAATGATGTAATTGCGGTGAATCACCACCAGTCGCAAGTTAGTAAGTTTGGCGTATTGATTCTTGTTTCTTATTGTAATCTATTAAGTGCTATAAAAGAATTAGATGAGTTGTTTTTATAAATATGGAATAAAGAAAAAGAATTTGTTTCACTACCACGTTTATATTACTTCCTATTTCACATAAACTAAACCAATTTATTTCGTGCAATTTCAGCTACGACCGCATCGACCAGACCCACTTCCGCATATGTACGATGCCTAGTGAAGCGCCCAAGCAACCGCTCGCATAACCAACACCGCCGAACTTCTCTGTTTTGGGGTTTGGAGAAAAAGCACTCGTGGTGGATGACTGGAAACGACGTAGAATTGAACTACGAGCGCCCTCGGTACGCGGGAAAGTGAGGAGCACTTCCTGTCGTCTCCAAATTGGCTCTTGAAAGGTTAGGTGAGGGGAATTGAGGTCGGGGGTATAGCAAGGATGAGCAAACGTAGCGGTTGGAAGCAAGGAGAGATACAGGCATAGCGCTAATGGCAGTAATCTGTGTACGAAAGGTATGTAACCTCATTATATCTTACGTTACGATTTCGAATGCTTAATGCCCACTTCGTAAAATCGTAGAAGTGTATATTCGGGAATCTGAAAGCGTCTGGAAGATCTAGGAATATGTATATCAGAGTGGATTCTTAAAATATGTAGATAGGTAAACAACCTTATTTTTGCAAGAAATTAGTTTATGTACACTGGCCGACTTATTTAATGTCGTCGTCTACAGTGCAGTGACTATCAAAACTACTCATCATTCACACAGGTGCGCGTTCGCCTGGCGTCAGCTGTTCTAGGTAAATGATTTATTGGGGTATGCAGTTGTAAAACGCTTGGCAGTTATGCAAATCAGGTAGATCTAAGATTATTTAATATCTAAAGCAAACCTTTAATATTGTGGTTTGAACACAATTTGTGTGTTGAAATGTATCAGAAAACAAGAGAGTAACACTTCACAAGTTCATTATCTTTAGTTTCAATAAATATTATTATGATAATTACACACATATAAAAAATGCTGTAAAATTCCTGTTCGTAAGAAAATCACACATGTCCTGCAGATCATTCATTTTGTTAAATAATGCGATTTACAGGGCAATTGTATTAAGGGAAAATTATAATAAACTACATAAATTATTATCACATTACCAAAAATAAAACTTTTCTTTGAAATTTCAATAGCCAAATTACAAATTCATTATTTCTTTATATGCATTTCAATCTGCGGCAATTATAAAACTCGGCCGCTTACGACAATTAGTATACATCCTCTGTGTAATCCAGCGAGTCAAATTTTGCTGATTAACGAGCTCATATACCTACATGGTAAAGCAATACATTTTTAATTTTTTTTTTTTTTAATATTTATATGATGAATGAATTTAAATGATAAACAAAACTACATACTCCTATTGTTCCTAATTTCAGAATTAGAAGTATATACTTGCAACACAAAATTATTAATAAAATAAATTATAAATATGTAAAAATACATAATATGCAAAAAAATTCATATAGACTCATGTTATTATTTTTACAAAAATAAAAAATATTTGAATGAATCCATTCTCAAATTTATAAAATTTTAAAATGTAATTATATATAATTCTTCTAATATTCTTAATAATTTTGTGTTTGTGTTAATTTATGTAATTGTTTATATTATATAAATATATAAAAAAATACATAAAGCTAAAAAATTAAAACAAAAATAAATTAAAATATTAACAAAATGTTTTTAAAAATTTATTGCTCAACTAAACACTAACATGTAGATATATGAGCTCATCATTCAAAAACACTAAGCGTCGTTGGATTACATAGAGGATTAATTGTAATTACAATAAACGGCCGAGTTTTATAATTGTTTGCAAATTGCAAATGCAAATTTAGGCAATACTCATAAAAGTAATGAATTTGTAATTTCGGCATTAAAATTTAAAAAACAAAACGTTATTCTCAGTAATGTGATAATTGATGTACTTTATAAAAATTGTTGTTTATTACAATTAAGGCGTATACACCTTCACTTAAAAAAATCGCTTTAAAAAGATTATTGTATGGTATGCATAAATAATTACAAGTGCAATTCAAGAAATATGGAAGGGTGGAAATATTCTGTGATAGAAAAGCAGTTAGTAATAGTTGCAATATTATTTTGTTTATTAGATTTTATGTTGTTTATATTTAGAATTAGCATATTTACTTAAATAAATAATATTACTAGGCCAAATATAGTTTTTATTTTCTTATGAATAGCAATTTTTACAGCGTTACTTACACGTAGGTGGATCCTGCAATAATAAATGCTAATAATTAGATATTATTGAAATCTTCATTAAAAAAAAATAGTTATTAATAAACGCTTAGAATAGCTAGTATTTTTTAAAGCTATAGTTTTATGAAGTCTTCCTCGGTTGTTTGCTATACTTACGCTTTAAAACAATTAATACTAGATCATTGATTATATATAATATAGATATACCAACAGCCGCCTTATCAAAATAGTCAATTCAAGTGTCATTAGATGTCGCTTATATCTACATATTCAAATTAAATTTTTGGTCAGATATATTTTAGCATTTATGAAAACCTGACTACATAGGCGTACTCTAGTGGAGAGTGGCACATTCATTGAATTTACAACTTGTATATCTACGGAACAAAAAACAAAGGTCGTTTTTTTGCGTGTCTAAATCTGGATACGTAAAAAGTAATAAAAAGATGTTAAAAATGTGATATATGCCGGTAAATATATGGAGTATAAATTGTGTTTCAACTAATAATTTTAAATCAAAATTTCTATAACTTAACCTTATTTTCCTTACATAAATTAAAGTAAAACCAAACTAATGGCTTACTAAATACTTTACAATATATACTTTTATCTGCCTAAAATTTAATTGTATACCAGGAAAGGTCAAAAATATGAAACTACGCTAAGAGTAAAGTATCTCATTTTTTGGGTTTAGAAGATTCTTTTATGAGAAAATGTTGTTTCAAATTTAACGCTATGTCCAATTATGAAGATTCGTTAAATTTGAGCAAAAAAAAAAAATTAATCGCTTTTTTCGGAATTCCTGTATACAAAATTAATCCTGATCATACAGCTGTCATATCCTATCTTGAGAGGAAATCATATGCGTACAATACCATAATTAGTTAGTTTCAAAAATGTTATAGCTTTGAAAAGTAAAACTTCAAAATAATATGTTTTGCTTTCAAATAAAACAAAATAATAATATCTAATTAAAATTACAAAGAGCTATCTTAGATCGAGAGAGGAGAAAAGACATTTACCCCTCTGCTTACTTTAAACAAATAGAAAAAAAATATTTTTTTACAAATACCTACGTTATCACAACATGCGGAATATCGTCACCTAGGAAAAAATGGAAGTTATGAAAACACATGTTCTTGGTTCAATAAGTTATTATGTCTTAAAATCTACACATACTTTTTAAGGAGGAAAAACGGGAGTGAGAACTTATTAATGTTGTATTGTTAGTTCATCTTTCCGAAAGCTCACTTTTGTATCTCCTTTTTCATTCACGTCTCCTTATGCGCTGTTGTTTTTATTGCATTATAAGAAGATCCTAATGTGGCTACCACGGGATTTGTAGCGAGTAAAGCACGCATCGGCGATACTTCTAGCGTTTCTTCCATCCTGTTTACACCTGGGATAAAAGTTACCGTTACTCTCGGGATATATACTGCAATTCGGCGTACGTTTTCACCCGGAGTAAAACCGAACTTCATCGAATGATGACGCAAACGAGATATTAACGACAGACCTGGGGGCTGTTCGGGCTGAATGAGGTCGCGCCTCCGTTTGCCATTTGAATACGCGTTATGACGTAGGGTTTTGAGGTGTAGAATCGTATGGAATGAGTTTACTTTAGTGCCGAATCAGGATGAGTGTATGTAAAATGGAAAGCTGGGATTAGGAATTTAAATTGATATTGATTATTTAATGAAAGGTGATTATTTTATGACAGTCTATTTTATATCCAACCTCAAATCTTCTACAAGTTTGAAATAATAAAGCAAGTAATCGAATGCAGTATTGCTCTCAAATTATAGATTATCGGTTTATGATGTTAAGTAGTGGAATATTAACAGAACTAAAAAGTGAAGTAGAGTAGAAAAAATTCAGTCATTGAGACAATCTCTAGAGGATGAAGCAGTCTCTAGCTTTTTGGGAATCTATAAGTAGAATATATTTACAGAGTCCATCAATCTAATCAAGAACAATATTTGGATCATCAGAGATGCTGTCAGATCATTGCAAACTGAAACATTTAAATGGGTTTGAAACAGCAAAAAGAATCAATATGATAAAAGCAACTGTTTCTTCGACAAAGCTTGTTAATTTCTCGTGAATTAATTCTTAAAAACGACTCTAACTCTCTGTTGTCTTGGACTCGATGCCTGTAAGCCATCGACAAGATCTCTAGGGAATGAAGGAGTCTATAGCTTTCTGGGAACCTATAAGTAGAAGATATTTACAGAGTCCATCAATCTAATCAAGAACAATATTTGGATTATCACAGATGCTGTCAGATCATTGCAAACTGAAACATTTAAATGGGTTTGAAGCAGCAAAAGAATCAACAAGATAAAAGCAACTGTTTCTTCGATAAAGCTTGTTAATTTCTCGTGAATTATTTCTTCAAAACGACTCTATTTCTCTGTTGTCTTGGACTCAATGCCTGTAGCCATCGACAAGATCTCTAGAGAATGAAGCAGTCTATAGCTTTTTGGGAACCTATAAGTAGAAGATATTTACAGAGTCTATCAATCTAATCAAGAACAATATTTGGATCATCACAGATGCCGTCAGATCATTGCAAACTGAAACATTTAAATGGGTTTGAAACAGCAAAAGAACCAATAAGATAAAAGCAACTGTTTCTTCGATAAAGCTTGTTAATTTCTCGTGAATTATTTCTTCAAATCGACTCTATCTCTCTGTTGTTTTGGACTTAATGCCTGTCAGCTATTGAGAAAATCTCTAGAGAATGAAGCAGTCTATATCTTTTCTGGGAACCTATAAGTGGAAGATATTTACAGAGTTTATCAATCGAATCAAGAACAATATTTGGATCATCACAGATGCTGTCAGATCATTGCAAACTGAAACATTTAAATGGGTTTGAAACAGCAAAAGAATCAATAAGATAAATGCAACTGTTTCTTCGATAAAGCTTGTTAATTTCTCGTGAATTATTTCTTCAAACCGACTCTATCTTTCTGTTGTTTTAGACTTAATGCCTGTCAGCTATTGAGAAAATCTCTAGAGAATGAAGCAGTCTATATCTTTTCTGGGAACCTATAAGTGGAAGATATTTACAAAGTGCATCAATCTAATCAAGACCAATATTTAGACCATCAGAGATCCTGTCAGATCATTGCAAATTGGTACATTTCAGTGGGTTTGAAACAGCAAAAGAATCAATAAGATAAAAGCAGGTGTTTCTTCGACAAAGCTTGTTAATTTCTCCTGAATTATTTCTTCAAAACGACTCTATCTCTCTGTTGTTTTGGACTTAATGCCTGTCAGCTATTGAGAAAATCTCTAAAGAATGATGCAGTCTATAGCTTTTCTGGGAATCTATAAGTGGAAGATGTTTACAAAGTGCATCAATCTAATCAAGAACAATATTTAGACCATCAGAGATCCTGTTGTTCCTTCGACAAGATATTTACAAAGTGCATCAATCTAATCAAGACCAATATTTAGATCCTCAGAGATCCTGTCAGATCATTGCAAACTGGTACATGTCAGTGGGTTTGAAACAGCAAAAGAATCAATAACATAAAAGCAGCTGTTTCTTCGACAAAGCTTGTTAATTTCTCGTGAATTATTTCTTCAAAACGACTCTATCTCTCTGTTGTTTTGAACTCAATGCCCGTCAGTCATTGAGAAAATATCTAGAGAATGGAGCAGTCTATATCTTTTCTGGGAACCTATAAGTGGAAGATATTTACAAAGTGCATCAATCTAATCAAGAACAATATTTAGACCATCAGAGATCCTGTCAGGTCATTGCAAACTGAAACATTTTAGTGGGCTTGAAACATCAAAAGAATCAATAAGATAAAAGTAGCTGTTTCTTCGACAAAGTTTGTTAATTTCTCGTGAACTATTTCTTCAAAAACGACTCTGTTGTCTTGGACTCAATGCCTGTAACCGAATTTTTCTATCATATAATAATAATAACTCAGCACTACAGGCCGTGAAGGCCCTTGGCTAGAGTGCCGGAACACACCGAGCCACTGAGAAGTGTTGTCCGAATGGTGACCCAACCAACAACCGGTACCGCATATTGCTGCTTGACTTTCAAGATTGGCAATGATGCACCCTTCCTTCTCAGCCGTATTGCCGGCTCTTTTCTATCATATAATAACATATAACCAGCAATGTCAGGAGATCAGGCAAATGCATTCTGCCTAGTGTCCTCTTCATACAGTTACATTAAAATTTCAATTGATTTATTTTTGGTTTTATTTTCTTGATGGTTTTAATTTCGAATTAATAATTTTTTTACAGCGTTTTATTACAATTTATGTTAAATATATCGATTTTTTGCTTTGCCTTTTTGATATTTATACGTCCTTGATTCATATACGACTCCGAAAAAAATGATAATTTCTTGTTTTAATTTCTTTTGATGATGCATTTCTGTGGATAAGAAGATATACATTAATTTTTCTTTGTAGCTAACATTTTCATATACGTAATTATCACTTAATTTGCATAATATAAACCGTATAAAGAAATGCCTATTTAATTTAACCCCAATATTAAAAAATAAAATGTGGTAAATATTATAAGATTACACTAAAAACATATTAAAAATACCTGTATGAAATTATTGAAAAACTTACTTGTATATTACCTAAGAGATATTTTATCTTTGATATCTATTTTTATTCCATTCGAAAACGATTGGATGAATACATTAAAACAATCTTTCTAAAAATAATGTACGTGTGTCTTATTTTAACTTTCATCACAAGCAAAGACAACTATCAATAACCAGGTGATTCTGTCAATGATACCTCTCAATATAGAGGAAGCATTACCTCTTTTCGATCAATGATAACTTCCTATAGCAACCATGTATTGGAAAAACACGATTTGTAGGAGAATGAGAGCCATGCTGAAGCATAGACTCATTGAAACATCGTTAACAGGTAAAAAAGTGCAGTTTTCAGGAAACAGATGGAGCTTTTCCTCTATTGCTTTGTCTAAAACGAACTGTTTATTGCCCTAAATAACACAGTTTATTATCCCGAGAGGTATGCACATAATATTGCAATACTTATAGTGGGTGCAGAGAGTTTTGAAAAGATATCACCACTAGTTTGAAAAGAGAAATTTTAAGGTTAATCCTACGAACACAGTACAAGCTTGCGTCACAATAAGGAGTAATTTGGACAGCCTAACACAACAAACTTTTCAAAATAAAACTGAAATTCAGTCAAAAAGTTCTCGGGAGAGAATAGTCCTTACCCGAAGCTAACTTGGAATCAATATCTACAAGGGGCGACAAATGACGGGCTCTAATAACAATCCACAAAATATTTTACACAACACGAAGATTAAAATCACGCAAGTAATGTAAGTAAGTGTACATAGCAATGGTAAGAGCCATGTTAACTTCATGTTTGCCCGATTTGATGATCCGAAGTTATGGTGACTACAAAAGCGAAAAGATTCAGAGATTTACTTCCCTGTGTATTCACTGGAGCAGCCAGAAGCTTACCAAGAGCTGCCATGGGGCCACGCCTTTACGTTTATCAAGGAAGAGGCAAAAGTGGAGGTGTACAAACTGAAATAAAATGGAATCTCGAGAACCCAGAATATTTCTGAGTATGCCAAAATAACAAGTGCAATCACACCCTATCTCTGGGATGAGCAATATCAGCCCAACTGATGGTCTAGTGGCTTGCACACTTGGTTATCTGGGAGTGAGGCTTTCGTGGTTTTCCTCACTCCTTGCTTCGTTGTTTGCTAGTTTCACCGGTCCCATGATTGTTCTCATTATTCTTCTTTCCAAAATTCTTAGGTCCTCTTCATCTTTCTTTGTAAGGGTCATCGTTTCTGCTCCATACATCATCGTTGGTCTTATAATCGAGTTGTAGATGCTTAGTTTTGTTTTTCTTGTGAGCAGTTTGCTTTGTAGCAATTTTTTATTTGAATTAAAAACTCTATTGACTGTTAAAATTTTTTCTGCTATTTTGGTTTTCCTATCTCCAGTGCTCGATAGCATGACCTCTAAGTATTTAAAACTTTGGACTTGTTCGATTTCGTATTCCCCTATCTTAAGTTTTTTATCTTCTCGGTCTTTACCTGGCTTCATTATTTTTGTCTTGTTTACATTTAGTGCCAAGCCCATCTTCTCTCTCTCTGTCAGCACTTCTTTTAACATTTTTTCTAGTATACTTCTTTGTTTTGCAATTATAACCAGATCGTTGGTATATGCTACTAATTGTCCCCCTCCCTTCCTAAGATTGCCTCTGTTTATTTTCCTTAAGACATATTTCCATAATGTTGCTGATAAAATGTTGCCTTGTTTTACTCCTTTATTAGTCACAAAACTATCCGTCTCTCCTTTTTGGGTTTTTATGTTGACTTTCGTTTGCTTCATTGTCATGGCCACTAATTTTCGCAGCTTGTAGTCTATGCCTAGTTCTTTTAATGCTAGCATTAGCTTGTCTCTGTGTAGGGAGTCAAAAGCTGTCTGAAGTCTATAAATGGGTAGCTCAAGTTCTATTCTATACTATATATTTGCTTTACAGTATGTATCGCATCTATTGTCGATTTGCCTTGCGTGAAACCACATTGATATTGACCTATAGTGTTCTTGGTGCTGCTAACGAGTCTCCTCTGGATTATAGTTGACATACTTTGTAGGCAACGTTCATTAGTGTAATACCTCTATAGTTTTCACATTCCCTTTGATCACCTTTTTTATGTATGGTAAGAATTTGCGCATCGTCCCATTCTGATGACATTCTTTCCTCCGTCCATATCTTATTTATTAGTTGGAATATTGTTTCATGTAATTTATCGCCTCCGTATTTTATAATCGTTCCATATTCATGCCATCTCTTCCTGAAGCTTTTCCATTTCTGCTTTTGTTTATTACCTCTTTTATTTCTTCTAAGCTTGGTGGTTCTGTTCTATCAAAATGTAATAGACAATGAAATTACTAACCAATTAGCATGAAAGATCTCCGACATAACTTTCCCTCGACTTCAACCAAACCTGGCAATAAGCAGACATGCGATGCAGGGCCAAATGGAAGAAGGATTACACTGCGTAGGCTTTCACGGCCGGTGTAACTATAACTAACAGCTCTTCGCGGTTTCGCCGTGTTTGTCAAAAACTTTCGCTCGACGTTTCGCTGTTCATACTGACAGCTTCTTCAGGATAACTGAACTGATTCTCCATGGTCCGACATTCTTCTTATATACGCCCCTGGTGCATCCAACCGTGTAGATTCCGCTCCATTGGTTCGTAGTAGGCTCTTCCACGTGTTGCTAAGGTGGTACCCTTCTTCTCTGTTAATGGTTTTATTCTTCTCTATTTCTATGGCTTCCCTGATGAGTCTTTTTCCGTAGTTCTTGGTGGTAGTTATTACTTTTACATTCTTGAAATCCATTTTGTGTCCGGTGTCGTGCATGTGTTCTGCCACCGCTGATTGATCGGTCCTTCTTAATCTTGCGTCCCTCTCATGTTCTTTTATTCTTATGTCGATGGCTCTTCTGTTTGTCCGACGTAGCACTGTCCGCATTGGCATGTATCTTGTAGATACCTTCTGTGCGCCCCTTGGGTATCTTATCTTTTGCGGTCGGTAGATACTGCTGGATCGACGTTGCAGTCCCGAAGCGTACTTGTACCTTACGTTTCTTCAAAACTCGGCCTACTTTTTCGGTGACTCCTGCTATGTAAGGTAAACACGCCATCCCTCTTCGTGGTTCTGTAGTTGTCTCCAGTGTCGTCTTCTTCTTAGTGGCTCTCCTTACGTCGATGTTAGTGTAACCATTCTTCTTTAGTGCTTTCTCCAAATGTATTTTTTCACTGATAAGATGTTTCGTCACTGATGGTTTCGGCTCTGGATAGCAATGTTTGTATTAATGTCTTCTTCTGCATCGGATGATGGTGAGATCTGCATGCAGATATCTATCGGTGTGCGTCTTCTTTCTAAATACTGCGTGCTGTAGCATTCCTCTTTTGTTTTCTTAACCATAACATCCAGGAAAGGGAGATTTCCATTTTGTTCTTTCTCCATGGTAAACTTTATGGCTGGGTGCTGCGAGTTTATGTGGTCAAGAACTGTTGTAGTTTTTCTTCTCGCGTTGCCATATTACAAAAGTATCGTCGACATATCGCAGCAACACTTGGGTTTCATATCGCTGGAACTTAGGGCTTCTTCTTCAAATGCTTCCATAAACAAGTTGGCTATTACTGGTGATAAGGGCTTCCATTGCTGTTCCGTTCTTCTGCTCGTAGTATTTCCTTCATACAAAAAGTATGTCGTGGATAAGCACAGTTTCACCAATTCAATGAGTCTTCTTGTAGTAGTCCAAGTTCTGGAAGTAAGCCAGTGCGTCCTCCGTGGTATGTTGGTGAATAGCGATATAATGTCGAAACTTACTAAAATATCTGTAGGTTCAGTCTTTAGCGTAGACAATATCTACGAAATGTTTCGAATTCTTCACATACGTTGCAGTTTGTCCGGTGTATGGCTTTAGTAGGTTAGCTAAATATTTCGACAAATCGTAGGTCGTGATCCAATGTTGCTAACAATCGGTCTTATGGCACTCTTCTTTATGTATTTTTTGGTATTCCATACAGCCTGGGTGGTCTAGCGCTCTTGGTAGCAATCTGTTCTGCATCTCTTTAGGTATTGATAAATCTTTATGCTCTGTCTTACTGTTTTTGTGATCTTCTCCGTTGGATCTTTTCTTATTTCCTTGTAGGTGTTCTCGTCAAGTAGTTCATTCATCTTTTTTCCGGTAATCTTCTTTATTTAGTAGTACTGTTGCATTCCCTTTGTCTGCTTGAGGATAACGATGTCTTCTCAGCTTTCAAATTCGTAAGTGCTGCTCTTCTTCCCTGGATAGGTTGCGTTTCGGTTGGCTTTGCTTTTTTCAATGCTCTGCTTACTTCTTTGTCACTCTCTGTTTTCGATTTGGAATTTTTTTCTTTACCCAAGGCGGAAGACTTAGTTAAACAACGAACTTAGGAAGTATAATATGATATAAAAATAGCGCAATAGACTGAGTGGTCGCAGTGTTAAAGAGTGAAAAGGCATCATCTGTACTTGCGTAGACTTCAACTAGACCCCGTTTCTCATATAATTGAGTTTATAGGTAGTGTCTCCCACGTTTATCGCCTCCAATGTTCAAAGGATACACCTATCCTCTTCCAAAAACGGTTCTTCAACAAAATGTGCTGCCCCTATTTCAAAGATAACTCCCCGAGCACCTCCTGTCCATTTTACTACCGCAAGGGGAATATCGTCGTAAATACAAGTGGAGCAAAACTAACAGGAAACCGATGTCTTTATCGAGCATAAAATATACTTTTTGCGTGAATCGAGCTCATAAACATTTTTACGAGCCAACGAAATGTCGAAACTGAGGAGACGCAACGACACCAGGTATTTACGTTCGGAGTTAGAACGTTCGTCTAGTAAATACAGTTGTAAAACTAACGCAAAGAGGTCCCGTTTCCACTGCATACTAGCGGGTTATTTTCAGCTGAACAGGTTTATTGGAAATTCGTCGTTTGGTGGGAAGGTGATCCAGTAGTAAAAGGGCAAAGAGCCAGCTATAGAGTATGTAGCTATAATAGTGCAGCCATATAATAAAAATCGTTGTAATAGCAATAGGGGATGCTAACTTTCATCCCAGATTTGCTACATATTTCTACGTATACTAGTCGAATTTTGACGAAGTTTTATAGGAACTTATATTTTCAATCAGTGAGAAAAAGTTAACTTTGTTACAAAAATTGACCACGCTGTTTTATTGTTACAGTATCAGTAGTATGAAACATACATTTTTAACTTTGGTAAATGCACCGGTGGACCTGTGTCAGTATTAGAAAAGTTTTTCGCAGCGTTGGAGGACGTGCCAAGCTGGATTTATTAAAAATACTTTTCCCAGACGCTAAATTACCTACGACTGACGGGTTTCTGCTTCCGTAGCTGACCTACAACCTTCTGCTTTTCGTCGAAATTTAATACTGGGTCGGAAAAACGATGTAAAGGTGTTAATTTATTGGCGGTAATTTTAGGGAGTGTTGTAAAAGGAATTAATTTTTAAACGTAATGAAAGAAGTGCTATCATGTAAAATCAGCAATTAATTTTTCAATGGACTGGTGGCAAGCATTATGTTGCTGCTTTATCTTCGAAAGCTATTGTATTTTCTGTAGTGGCATTGAGTATTTTTTCTTCTACTTATTGCACATAATTCAATCTTCTTCTCTATAATTGGCCTTGTTCATTTTTATTTGGATGTAATCTTTGTTTTTTCGTTCCCAATTTTTCCATTTCACTACCACTCTCTTCAACAATATTCACTTTTTTGGTCTTCTTGAAGAAGAAAGAAAAATGAAAAATTCTGGTTTCTGAAGCATGGGTATCTGGATGTCCATTGCTACCAGGCAGTTATCTCCAAAAGATTTTATGCGAGAAGTTCTCGAGTTTTCTTGGTCATTTTTAAGCTTTCATTATCGAATCATATGGAAATGCTTGACGATAATGATTAAGCCAAGTAGCCTCAGAGAGTAAAATCAAAAACGAATCTGCTCTACTTAAAGCAAACGTTACTCTGAAATTTCTATTATTTCTCCCTTAGTGTTATCAGTAAACGCAGGCTTCTCAACTATTGTTTCAACAATATTTGACTACTAAACTACCAACTAATTTTGTGTTTCGATTATCAGTAATAGGGTCCTGCAAAGAGTTTTGCTTTTCAATAAACAATTCGGCGTTTGTTTCCAATTTCTGATTCGTATCCTTTGAGCATACCACATTATCGTCACCAGACACCTAATTATCTTCATTACTTTTTATTATTTTATCTTGAATTGAACTTAAAGTTTAGGGTACTGAAAAGCGAAACAGCAGTTCTATAGTAGTTGAGGAATCGGCTGCCGATATTTGGGATTATCACCAATTCCAAAGAAAGGAGATCTTACAAAGTGCGAGAACTATAGGCAAATAACATTACTAAACACAACATATAAACTATTTACAACATTGTTATTAAAACGGCTAAATGTATATACCGAAAGAGCAATTGGCGAGTATCAGAACAGATTTAGGAAGGGGAAGTCAACCGTGAACGCAATATATGTATTTAACCAAATTATAGAGAAGAACTATGAAGAGGATATTGTGTTACATATAATTTTTGTAGATTTTAAAAAAGCCTTCGATATCTTAAAAAGAAGTGTTATCCTAAAAGATGCAAAGAAATTGGGAATACCAGGAAAAATCCTAAGGCTGATCAAAGCAACAATGGAAGGCTCTATGGCGACAGTCCAAACCTCTGAAGGAATATCCAGAGCAATAACTATTTATCGAGGAGTGAGGGATGGTTTATCCACAGCTTTGTTTAATATGGCTATTGAGGGAACTATACGAGCATGTAGTCTAGGAGGTCTAATAATAAATAGAGCTGTACAAGTAGTAGCCTTTGCAGATGATTTGGTAATTGTGGCAAGGGACAGGAGGACATTAGAAATAGCACTATTAGACTTAAGTAATGAAGCAGGAAAAAGAGGCTTGGAGATTAACCAAGAAAAGACAAAATATATGGAAGTAGCAAGGAAGGAAGGACTAAAGGATAAGAACTTACAGTTGGGACAATACAAGTGTGAAAAAGTTAAATCTTTTAAATATCTAGGAACTATTATACATAATAGAAACGAAAGGGGTTGAGAAATTGGTAATAGAATTCAATTAGGATATAAAGCGTACTATAAACATAAACAATTAATGGCAAGTAAAAATATTAAAAGAAAAACCAAATTGAAAATATATAAAAGTGTGATAAGACCGGTGGTGTTATACGCTGCGGAAACTATGTGTTTAACAAATAAAGAAGAAAAGCCACTAAGAACTTTTGAGAGAAAGTTAATACGCAAGATATATGGACCGAAGAAATTTAACGAAGAATATAGACTATTAACGAACTGTGAAATAAATGAAGTACTGGGAGGAGAGGATGTTGTCAGAATAATAAAGTAGCAAAGAATGAGATGGTATGGTCATATAAATAGGGAAAAAGAAGGGTCGTTATTAAGGAAAATTACTAATTGGAAACCATGCACTAATAGATCTAGGGGCAGACCAAAAACACGGTGGCAAGACCAAGTTATACATGGTATTAGAAGCATGGGAATTACGGGATGGAAAATAGAAATGAAGAATAGGAGACAGTGGAGAAAAATTTGCGAAGAAGCAAGAAGAAACAAGAACCTATGAAACTGCAAGTAGAAGGGGCGGTGGAATGACGGACCACCATCACCTGAACTTATGTCAGAAGAGCTCTTAGGAGCGGCTAAGCTTCCCTAAGGAATGTAAAGCCATGTATATACATATATATCATAAAAAATAAACGAATAGATATTATTTGGAATAAAACATGATACTTCAATAAATATGCGTTCACTAAATAGTATTACATTTTACTTATTTATTGGTAAAAAATCGATTTCCTCTACATTTCTCAAGTATGACCTTGAGGCACCCCACAAGGACGTTTCTTAAGGCGCTCCATCCGGTTTGGCATATCATTATTCCGCCTATTTAGTAGGAGACGCCTCATTCCGCCTTGTCAGTGTCGATTTTCACCGATCCGCGATGTGAAATTCTATCAACGCCGTATCTATAAACGATTTCACATTTTTTCGAAAATCCATTTCGTCCGTCTATGTCGCGTTAGTTGACGAGATAGTCTCGCGAATCCGAGGGAAACCGCGTGTGAGAGGCGCTCACGTCGCCGAGCGGGATTGATTCGATACTTTCTCCCCTTTACCCACTGAGAGGGCGCTCATGCACACCGGGGCTCGAACGGCGGAAGGGATAAAAATTTTATTTTTATACACTGACAGATGTTATTTGTACATATGAAAGAGTCAGTACATAAATAAAATATATTAGATCTCGTTTTATGGAGTTAGGGCGTACGTGCCGAACGATATTTTTCGAAGTTTAGCGGAGGAAAAAAGGGTCGACTGAGTTTCCCCCGTCTAACCTTACGCACACACGTCCCCGTCTTAGAGGAACCGATCGGAAGAGGCAATAAAATTATTTTTGGTAGAACGTGGAGATGATTGGTTTATGAATATAGTAAAGGAGAAATATTAAATTGTACCTAACTTAGGTCTTTTACGATTGCGTAAGAGGTAGTAACTTTATAAATAAACTTTGCGCCCACGATATTTGTAAATCTCTTATGAAGCTTACAGAATTTATAAGCAATGTTAAAGAGAAAATCTTTAGATTAAGTGCTTTTAACGATACTAGTAAGTAATTGAATTGCAAAAGACTTCCTCAAAGTTACATCCACCCTTATTCAAATATTTCATTCCATGTATGAATAAAATATGAAAAGAAATTCGAAAATTTAGTCATATTCAGAAATGTAGGCCAACAAAATTCAAGTTGATTTTAGGAGAGCTATTTCGAAAATACCCGCAATATAGACCGATACTTCTGTATACATATACATTTTCGAACTGGCTCCTTATATTTTTTCGAAATAAGATGGAAGTTAACAGGATAAACCTTAGAGATTATTAGTCAATTGTTATGAGAACAGGAAAAATCTGGGTTTATCTAAATAATATATACAACCTAGTGGTGGGCACTAATTATCGATAGTTTTGACTATCGATAACTATCGATAGTTATCGTGCCCACCACGAATATACAGGGTATTCCACGTAAGTGGTTCATTAAAAGTTTATGATGTTCTACTATTTACTTATATTTGAGATTTTGGCACCAGTATCTGTTCGGTTGGAACTATAAATGTAAAATACCTTAACCAAAATATCACTTCCGGTTGACCGGAAATGGATGTCAACTTTGTTATTTTAAATAGAATGATATAACTTTTTATTCATTTTTGGATTCTACAACTATAAATACGTCAGTTTTCATTAACTATTCCTATAGCTACATGTTGCCGTTTTTGAGTAATTTAAGATTTTCTTTTTTTTAGTAATAATCATTGCCTTATTCAGAAATTAATATCTCGGTTAATACTGCAAGTAGAGACTTCAAATTTGCTGTTATGAATGGAGATATAACTCTAAGAAATGCTACGCACACTTCGCATTCTAATATACAGAGTGTTCAAAACTGAGAAACAAAGTGACATATTTTCGAATGCAGAAAACTCAATTTTCTTAAATGGAACATCCTGTATTTTAATTCGAAATTTGGAAGTAAATATCATCCCCTATCATTTTGTATCAGCACTCTCTATACCTATCTTTAATAGATTTTGAGATATGAGCAACTCTTTGTTGAACAATCTAAGTAGCTCTATGCTTAAATGTTCGCAGATGGGTCTGAATGGAATTCAACGTCTCAAATTCATTGTTAAACATAGTGTATGTGTGTGTATGCCATCGTAATACAAAAGATAGGGGATATATTTACTTCCAATTCGAATTAAAATACAGGATGTTCCATTTAAAAAAATTGAGTTTTCTGCATTCGAAAATATGTCACTTGATTTCTCAATTTTGAACACCCTGTATATTAGAATGCAAAGTGTGCGTAGCATTTCTTAGAGTTATCTCAGTTATAACTAGCAAATTTGGAGTCTCTACTTGCAGTATTAACCGAGATATTAATTTCTCAATTGATGCAATGATTATGACTAAAAAAAAAGAAAAACTTAAATAACTCAAAAACGGCAACATGTAGCTATAGGAATAGCTAATAAAGACTGACATATTTATGGCCGCAGAATCCGAAAATCAATAAAAAAATATATCATTCTATTTAAAATAACAAAGTTGACGTCCATTTCCGGTCAACCGGAAGTGATATTTTGCCTAAAGTATTTTACATTTATAGTTCCAGTCGAATATATAATGGTGCCAAAATTTCAAATATAAGTAAATAGTAGAACATCATAAACTTTTAATGAACCACTTACGTGGAGTACCCTGTATTTATATTTAGTTTACAACGCAGGAGGATGCCCAAATTCAATAGAAACACTACAAGCATCGTCTTAAAGTGTTATTTTTTTATATATATATAAATGAGCTAAAGGTTTGTGCTAATTAAAAATGTTTGGATTATCACTCATTAACTATTCACTGAGTGGAACTAATTCTTTCTTTTGTAGTATCTATAGTAGCTGGTATTGATGAAACCATGAAACGAAATGCTAGTGTTAAGTCAATTATCATTAGCATGCAATAAAAAACACAAATAATAAATGGCAAGAAACAAAATACAATGTAATTCTGAGGATATGTTATTTCAGTGGTGTGGTAGGCACTGTCGGGTACTATCCATAGTTATCGAAAATCGATATGATATATTTATTTCGTGTGAGACAGCATTACATCTGTGTACACTTGTTAAAATTGCTAAATATTTAACCGGGTCATTTGTAGAGTTAATATCTATAAGCGGATTTAAAGCAAAAATTAATGATTTAGATTTATCATTGTTTAGGGTCAATTTAGTCTTTGCAAAATAAAATTTTGCTTCTAAAAGGGTTTCATTTGATAGTACATATAAATCATGTAAGCATTTAGTAGATGTTAATAAACAAGTGTCGTCTGCGTACGTTATATATTAAAATTAATATAATCTGCTATATCATTAATGTATAAAATGAATAAAATCGGTCTAAGTATTGAACCCTGCGGGATACCGTATTTAACATGTCGCAATTTTGATTTTTCCCTTCCAATGTCAACAGCCTGATATCTGTCAGTTATGTAGCCTCTTACAAAGGAAAACACATCTCCTCTGATACCAATTCGCTCAATTTTTGAAAGCAACAAATTATGTGATACCCTATCGAATCGCCTTTGTTAGATCCAAGAATTGTGCCATAACCATGTTCCCCCCTTCCAGCTCATCCAAAACATACAACATATGGTCAGTTAACGCTGTATTCACTGACCTATTTTGTCTATATATATTTGTAATTCTCTGCTGAAGCTTAAAGAATTTGTAAGCAATGTTAAAGAGAAAATCTTTAGATTAAGTACATTTAACAGCACTAGTAAGTAATTAAATTGCAAAAGACTTCCTCAAAGTTGCATCCACCCTTATTCAAATATTTCATTCCATGTATGAATAAAATATGAAAAGGAATTCGAAAATTTAGTCATATTCAGAAATGTATGCTAACAAAATTCACGTTGATTTTAGGAGGCCTGTTTCGAAAATACCCGCAATATAGACCGATACTCCTGTATACATATACATTTTCGAACTGGCTCCTTATATTTTTTCGAAATAAGATGGAAGTTAACAGGATAAACGTGAGAGATTATTAGTCAATTTGTTATGAGAACAGGTAAAATCTGGGTTTATCTAAATAATATATACAACCTAGTGGTGGGCACTAACTATCGATAGTTTTGACTATCGATAACTATCGATAGTCGTCGTGCCCACCACGAATATATTTATATTTAGTTTACAACGCAGGAGGATTCGCAAATTCAATAGAAACACTACAAGCATCGTCTTAAAGTCTTATTTTTTTTAATATATATAAATAAGCTAAAAGTTTGTGCTAATTAAAAACGTTTGGATTATAACTCATTAACTATTCACTGAGTGGAACTAATTCTTTCTTTTGTAGTATCTATAGTAGCTGGTATTGATGAAACCATGAAACGAAATATTAGTGTTAAGACAATTATCATTAACATGCAATAAAAAAACACATAAATAATAAATAGTAAGAAACAAAATACAATGTAATTCTGAGGACATGTTATTTCAGTAGAGTGGTGGGCACTATCGGTAGTTATCGATAATCAACTATCCATAGTTATCGAAATTCAACTATCGATAGTTATCGATAGTCAAGTATCGATAAATTATCGATAGTCAACTGTCGATAGTTATCTATAGTCAACTATCGATAGTTGGTCGAAACTATCGATAGTGCCCACCGCTAATGTATCACATGTATTGTTATCATTCATGTAATGTTTTATGTAAAATAAATGTAAGCAAGATATATTTCAGCTTGTACATTTATTATTTGGACGAACTAAGAACCTCATTGACTTGTAATTTACTTTATTCTATTTTTCCTTTCTTGATATTAATTTATGAAAACAATATATTTAAAACAAACCATTAAAAATTACCACATAGTTTCGGTTTGTTTTTGGTGCTTTTATCAATATTTTATACATTTGTTTTTATTATTTTTTTCTTTTTGATTGGATTTGAAATTATTAAACTCTACTCCTCTTTAAAAAGTGAAATACTTTTAGTAGTGAATAGCAAAATTTTACATGGCTAGGTAAAAAGTGTCTTGCTAGTTTTTGAAAAGTACTTTGCATAAATTTGCATAAAACATGTAAAAATCCTTAATTTCAAGAAATTAAGCCTTTTTTTATAGAGAACAACACTCTGTATATTGTCTGCTGGAACTATCCAAGTTCCTGCTTATTGTTAATTAAATTTCGTTTAATTGAGAATACATATTACCTAATTGATTATTAAACTATTGCCAAACAGTGCTAAAACCGATGCGGTGTTGAACAAATGATGTTGTTTACATTACGTACTAATGCCGTTTTATATTAAGTTTTCTCCAAGTAAAGCATTATAAGTCGAAGAATATAAGAAGAAATTGAAATTAAAGGAGGCCATAATATCTAAGTTAGTGAGCAACAGAGGAAAAACACATGAACTAAGCAACAGCAGTTTACACTGCTTCAAAATGTCGACCATGGCCACTATTTCTTTCAGATCGCTATGAAACTACTAATCTTGGTTTCTTTTATTTTAGTTTATAAAAGAGTTGAAGATATTAATAAGGCAGATTCGTCATCGTATAATTATGATATGATTATGATTTGCTAATAACTTGTTAATAATTAATATGAATTCTCAAAAATTAAATAAATGTTACCCACAAATGTTTGAATGTGCTAATAATAAACATTGCAAGTATAAATGTATTTTAAAACAAAATATACTATTTTGTAAGAAAATAATGCTTTACATGCTTGAAGCTAGGTATTTTGACATATTTTAGGAATTTGTATGTAAAAAACTTTTACATACAAACTTACAAACATACTTTTACACCTTTGTATTTGCACCGATATTAATAAAACATCTAAATGCCTAATACTCTAAGAAATATTTGCATTAGAATCAAATATTTTTCCATTTTGAGGGATAGAAAAGCCTAACATAAACTGATCAGAAATGACGCGATAAACTCACTCTGCAGGATTCAAAATTCAATTCCTACTAAAATTTCGAAAAATTCTGATAAATTTAGATTCAAGTTTTCATTGTTTTTTTTTCCGTATCAATATCATTATTATAATTGGCATGTTGAACATTGTTGAGGAATAATCATATATTATTTTTTCTATCACGTGTTGCTTCATTTAAAGTATGTAGACACAGGTTTTTGTTTGCTACTAATTTCATTATTATAATTTGCATTTGGAGCTTTGTTGAGGAATGACGCCATATTGTCTTTTATCATGTGTTACATCATGCAAAATATGTATAAATAGGTTCTGGTTGCTTTCACTGTCTAATGTAATATAATATGTAACTTGATAATGGGCAAATAAATGAATTTGAATATAAAACTGTTGATTGGCGAAAAGTGGTGGGGTGGAAGTATACACAGTGTTATGCAGCGTAACAAGTAAAAATACATATTACTGAGATTATCAACATCTGTTTCAAAGGCAACAGGGTTGTTGCTTCTAGTATGGTTGACGTTGTTGTAAGTCACAATTAATAATAATTTACCACTTATTTATAATTTTCATTTTGTCAGATTACCTGACGATAATCTAAAGGCCGAAACATGTAGTAATAAATCACAAAACTTATAGATTAGAAAGAATTCTTTTAATTAAGAATTCATAATAACGTGTGTCTTATTTGATAGCTCCTACTTCACCTCAATTACAGGTAAGTGATTTTACTAAAATGCACTTCGCAGTTGTACAAAGATCGAAGATACCTGTACAAAATATATATTTTCAAAAACTCATCTGGATTTGTTAAGCACTTTATTTTAGAAATTCCGGCTCTTCTGTGTCATGTATCCAAGGTAATTTCTTATTGATCAATCCACCATCATGTACCCCAAACTCCAATTGCTTTGCATTCTTAGCAATAATCTCCTTGTCACTCAAGCATAACTACCCTTGCAAATATTTCTTAAGAACCTTTCTTCAAGTATGACCCACCTGATTTGAAGGCCTGAAGTAACTTAATCATTGCTTAAAAAAAATCTTTTTTTTTTTCGTTGATCGATAGTTGTGTTAGTGACTTAACTGAAACCACGTAATTAGCTGCCTCCTCTAAATAATTCAACAGCAATTGGCAAATTATAACATATAGTTTAGCTTTTACATGGGCATCCAGTTATTTCATTTCTTTTGAAGCTGTAAGGAGACTGATATTCTTAAATTCTCTGAGGGTTCATGTTTTCATAAACGTGATGCTGTGGTTAGACTACCCGCGTTACCGCTGAGTGTATTGTAGGTTGCATAGATTTTGCCTTGTTTACTCCGTTCAGCCATTAATCAATGTTCTGAGAATTTTCACAATAATGTTTATTTTTGTATAATTTTAGTTAAAGAGTTAATTGTATGATTTATTTAATTAAGTGTGAAGTTTTTTTAATTTTTATTCTATTCATTTATTTGTCCAGCGTTTGCTAGTTTTGGTTTATGCCTATTCTACTAGATTTTGTCGGTGAATTGTGCGTTTGCGTTGTAAGTTTTTAAGAGAGGGATTTTTGTAAGAAAAACAGTTATAGAGTTTTGTCAGGCAGTTCCTTGTTCGACTATTGACGTGAGAAAAGGTATTTTTGTATTTTTCTATCCTTGTTGCCATTTTGTAATTCATTTAATATTGAAATTTGGTTTCTGTAAAATTTTAGTCCATCGAGGAATTCAGATTGTAATAATTGTTAATATATTGACGTGTACACATTGAAGATATAAGATCATTTATTATTTTTGTTCGGGAAGATACATTTTAGTTAATTTTTTTCACATTATGGTTTTAAGAGTTAATTTTTCGTTATTCAATTTTGCTGTTTCGTTTTTAATTATCTATCATCTTGATTTGGGTGAGTAGAAGCATTGCTCTTGCATTTAGTTTACGATTTTATAGATTTCTAGTAATCGTCCACGTTTAATTTATTTTAATTTGATACAACGTGGATTGAAATTGAAATGTTTAGGATTATCTTTCCGAACAAACAAAACTTTTGCTTGGTATAGGAAATAGCATTGTCCTATTGTAATTTAGAATCAAGTGCAGTTTTTAATTTAAGGCCAGAACCTTCAGTTCACGGTTTTTTTCTTTCTGCACGAGCTGTAATTTAATCCTTTTGAATAATAAAAATTGATTGTTAATTATCTTCGTTGGGTTAAAAATTCTGTTATTTTATTTTATTTTAAACTTTTCAATTTTTTTTCGGGTATTTAAGAAAGTCAGATTTCTTTCACTCACAATTTACTTTTCGTGGTTAGATTCAAATTTTAATTCGCGAGGGTAACTCTGAGGTTAATAGTTCTTTTGCGCCCTTTTAAAATCTTATGCATTGAGCTAGCTTCATTCATTCATTCATTCATTCAGGTTAGGGTGGGCACTTGATGTCCGGGCACTTGAGCTTGACGCTCATTGTACCATCCCTATTGATTCTCTTATTTCCACTCGAGCAGCTTGGTGTTCTCTATAAAGCCCAGTATCTTGCCCAGTGGAAACTTGAGGACCTTCGAGGGCTCCAATAGACCTCTCCCGAAATATTTCTGCCAGAGTACCTTCAGTTCCTCACATGTGCAGATTACATGTAAACTCGTTCCCTCCTGTGGTTCGCATCTTCTACACCACGGTTCGCTTACACGGCCTGTGTTGTATAGATGCTTTTTCAAAGGACAGTGGCCAGTTACCAACCCAGTATTGGTTTTAACTTCTTTCTTACTGCGCTTAAGTAGGTTATCAGAGAAACTACTATCCCCATCCCCTATCAGCGTTTTGGTATGGAGTTGACCTTCAGTCGACCTCCATTTCTTTATACTTTCTTTATCTAACCAGATCTCCCATCTTGCGGAATCCTTAGTAATCCCACATACGGGCTCTGGACCCATGAAGTGTCCCTTAGAGCCCTCCTTGATAGTTCATCGGCGATTACGTCGCCCTTTATATCCTCATGCCCCGGCACCCAAATCAGAGACACCGTGTTGTCTCGTGCCAGTGCATTGAGGGATTGTTTGCAGTCCCTAACTAGTTTTGACCTAGTTACAGGGTTTGAGACTGCCTTAATGACAGCCTGGCTGTCAGTCATTATAGTAATTTTCCTCCTCATGTAGCCCCCTTTTGCAATCATTTCTGCATAGGCTGCAAGGGCAAATACCTCTGCCTGAAAGACAGTTGTATGTTTCCCCAGGCTTATGAATATCCTTTGATTAGGACTGGGCCCACAAATACCGGCTCCTGTCCCCCTGGCTGAATTTGGATCCATCCGTGTACCAGTTTTCGTTAGCAGTGATCTCACTACGCGCCTGGTCTCTGTTCGGTATGGAGATTTTCACCTTTTCAGTGAAGATAATTTCGGGTGCCATGCTGTCCGTGGGCATTTGTAGCAATGGCCCGTCCAGCAACGAGCCCGTAGTATAAGTGTGTCCTCCCACCCTGAAGTTGGGATGCCACAGGTTGTTGGCTTTCAGTCTAAGGATCGCATTCATTGCCTCCGCTCTCACATAGAGTTCCAGCGGGGGGAGGCCCACAATGGTCTCCAAAGAGGTGGTCCCTGTACTGTTAGTTCCACCAGTGATACCCAGCAACGCCTGTCTCTGGATAGCGGTTAGCAGCTCCGCTGCGGAGGACACTTCTGTCCTGCTCCACCAGACTACTGCCCCGTATGTTATCGCTGGTCATATCACGGCAGTATATAGCCAATGGATCACCTCCGGCTTTAATCCCCAGGTTTTGCCAGCAACTCTCCTGCAGCGCCAGAATAGTTGCGTGGCCCTGGTCGTTGTTTTAACTAAGTGATTTTTACAGCTCAGTTTCGCATCAAGGGTAACACCCATATACTTTACTTCCTTGGTTAATTGTAACTCCTGTCCAAACAGTCTAATGCCGCCTAGGTCATTGAGTTTTCTCATGTTGGTAAAGGCAACCAACTTTGTTTTTTGTGGATTAACTGAGAGTCCTTGTGAAAGGCACCATTCCTCCACCATTCGCAGTGCATTACGCATGATGCCCGCCACCACGCCTGGGAACTTCCCCTAGCTAACGATGACAATGTCATCAGCGTACCCTGCGTCCATATTCCTTTGTCGTTTAATGATCTAACGAGATCATCCACGACCAAGCTCCACAGCAGTGGTGACAGTACTCCCCCTTGAGGACACCCTCTACTGGTCCTCATGGTGATGTTTTTATCTAGCATATTGGCATAGACCACTCTGCCTCTTAGCATGCAGTCAACCCATCTGCTAGTCGTGTGGTCAATGTTCCGTTCCATTAGTGATCGGTTGATCGAGGGCGTTGATGTGTTATCAAAAGCGCCTCGATGTCTAAAAATACTGCAAGGGCAAGCTAGCTTGTTTAATTTTCTTTTTCCTTGTTAATTTCATTTCGCAAGTTCATTTATTACAATCAGTACACAGCAGTATGTATTTTTGAGAGCTTTAGCACCGACTACAATTGAATTTCGCCAACACGCCGCATTCTAATAACACTGGTATTTCCGTACTATCCCTTCAATAACCAACCGCAAAACATCAGCAGGGTCGATGAATAAAATAAAAAGGAACTCCCAGCGGGCCAAAGCGCGTTGACACCACCAACCGGGGCGCGGCCAATTCGTCATTTCGCTTTGCGTACGGAGATATCATCAGTTCCGAGGGGCAATCGATAGCCGCTCGACGGTGCAATTAATTCGGAAAAAAAAAATACGCCGGTCGGGCGATATGACTGCGCCGCTCTGCGGTGCACCGTCGGTTATCCCCGTCGTAAATAAAATCGGGTTTATCTGGCCGGAAAAAAGCCGGCAGTTTTCGGTCTTCCGGGTCGCCCGGAAAGCGGTGGTGCGGTTTTGTAATAGCGGCGTAGAGGCGCATGCGGCCGCGACCGTTCGAACAAATATTTTCCTTTTTGCGGTCTACTTGCGATGAAATAATGAGTGGGAAAAAAATAGAAGTTGTCATTGCATTACGGCGATCGCTTCTGAAATACGTAACGTGCTAATTACTAATTCGCCACAATGTAGGTAATGTATTGACAGGCTTAAAGAATTACTGTCACCAGTTAACGAAATAGAATAGTTTGTAAATATAAAAAGATAAATCTACTTTTGGGGTGGGATTCTATGCACATCTGTAGCGCCTCTAAGGTTATGTGTAAATCTGTAAGCATGTATTTTTTATGCACACAGACTTGCAGATAGTTTTACAGGTGCTACAGATGTACATAGAATCCCACCTTTAATTGCAAAATAACAAGTTTAAGAGCGATTAACAAAATAGGACAATGAGAAATTGCTATAGGTCAGCTGCAGGGATTGAAAACAGTTATAATAACGATTTCATTTCTCAAAACAATTATGAAGAACCGTTATTATCGGTTAACCGGTAAATTAACCAAAAAACGTTCGGTAAACTTACCTGTAAATTACAAAAATTTACCGATAATTCGCTAAATGAAAAATCCATACCAGAAATTTTTATCTACGAAATATTGTGTTTATGGATATTTAAAGGTCTAAAGGGACATTGAAAATAATAAATTAAAAAAAAAACAGGTAAGTGTAAGTAACAATATACCCAATTAATTTTATGGGAGATGTTCTTTATTTAATTTTAATTTATACTTTCTCGAGATAGAGAGCTGCTGTAATGCCCTAGAATAGAGAATATAGAAAAGAAACTCACATTTTTTTTTGTTTATAAACGTATAACCTGCATTCCACCGAATTGGTCAGAAAGAGAAAGATTCAAAAAATTCTCAACAAAAAAAAAAAGCAAAAAATGGAAAAAGTCGTGTAGAAATTAAAAGAAAATAAGTCTCAAACGAGATGGATAACGAAAAACAACACAAAGAAAAGCGAGATTAATGTTCATTTGTTGCTAGGACGGTAGGAAGTAAGACACCCCATATTTCCTACCTGCCTTTGTCAACAAGTGCAATTTCAATTCTCTCATTTTATGGTTTTTTTTTGTGTGGATTTTATTTATTTCTCGAAAAAAGTTGAGTTATATGTGATTTGTGCTGTGAAGTTTTTTAAGATTTTCAAAAGTTTAAAATCGTTTTTCTTAAAGAGTAAGTAAATGTCTCATTTTTTAATATTTAAAAATAAAAATATATCAGAACAACATTTCACGTATTTAAATTAATAGCAATTTTGAATATACCACATTATGATAATATTAAAATTTAAACCTTAAATAATCTTTTTACTTCTAACAACTGTTTAAAATAATTAAATACAAATATTTATTACAAAATTCCAATATTATGCCTTAAGATTGTGCAAAATATGTATTATTCTAGCCTAACTTCTAACTCTATTTTCTCGTGGAAGCCCCATTAATGTCACACATGAATGTATTTTCATTTTCATTACCGGTAAATGAAAAAATCGGTAAATTTACAATCACTAATGTTAACTAAAGTTGCCACCTTTTATACAAATGTGTTCGGGGAGGACAAAGTTGAAGAGAGGAGGAGGTGTAGAGGATATCAGGCTAAAATTAGTAAATTAGGGGCATAATCAAATGTTCAGTAATTCATTCATTCATTTGCATAATTGTTTGAATGTACTGTATATTGTATTCTGACGTGTCAAAGTTTGCAGATTGCAATTTACGACAATAAACATTTATTATTTTTTATTATTATTCCTCATTTATCCAGTACTGTGACCTCTTTTCTAGGTCACAAGATTCAATTTCGTTTTGTATATTATATCCTATTCGTATCTCTAATGTAATCACTTTTTTTTTTGATTCTACACAAATGAGCCCTTGCGAGAGTTTCTCTTGTCAAGGGGGGGGGGGGCGAGTGAGGGCAAGAGGACAGTCTCAAAACGAAAACAGTGCTCGCGAACTGAGGACGGGTGGCAGCCCTAGTGTTAACATCGATTCCTTTTCGGTGATATATCGGCTATTTTAATTTGTCGGTGTTTATTTTCTATTGACGTTTAAAAGGTTTGTGTTGACCTGCAAATTTAATTCTTTATTATGACCTGGATTCCATATTAAGTTAAAATTTGGTTTTTTATTTTACATATTTTTTTTTATAGTTATTAAAATAACAATTTTGTTTATAATTATAATAACTTCCATACATGTTTCGGCTTTGGTTGCCTTTTCCAACGGATTAAATTTTACAATTTTACGTTATAATTTAGAATTTTAAATTTTAAGCTTTATTTACATGTTTATAGTTCGAAAGTTAAAATGCAAGAGCGTGTATTGTGCAACTCATACTGTTGCATTTTAACTAACTTAAAACTTTATTACTATCACGTGATCGTAAATAGAATACTTGATAATAAGCACAGAATGAAACATCTATCGCGGCAAGCCAAACATAATTAAATCACTTTGAGGTAGCCCTATATAGAAATGGGGCCAATGAGCACGAATTTAACTGACTGTGACCAGCTGTGACCTGTGACTCCACTTTCAACTCACATCGTTGTCACTGATTTACTAATATGTAACTGTGATTCAACGTAATTTTTCAAGAGCAGCAATTTACGAACTGCAACTACAAATAAAAAAAAATATATCGCGACAATAAATGAGTTTGCTATTCCGTCATTCATGAAAGCATAAATTTATCTTAGTTTTTACTATTAATACAGAAATAGTACTTTTTCTTAACTTAATAAACAACCAATCTTATTACTAGTATCACTAATAATATACATCAAAAATAGAATTGATATAGAACCGAAAAGAAGCGATATATAATAGTTCGAAACAATTATTTTTGGAACCTTTTCAATCCCTGGTCAGCTGTAACCATTACTTATTTATTTTCGTTTAAAGGAATTTGATTTATCAAGGGGCTTAGACTTTAGTTTAAGCACTTGTATGCTCGTCAAGTACCCTGACTGAACTAATTTTGTCCCCCAAATCAACATAATGTTAATTACAAAATTAGATATAATAGATTAGATATAGATAAAAACTATCATTATTTATCTGTAAATAATGATAGTTTTCGTGAAGCTGATGATAATAGCTTTATTATTAAAGTGTATGTTCAATTTAGTTAAATTATGTTTTTTCTTTAGGTAGCGGCTTTTTTAAAATTTAATGAAAAATTTTACCAATTAAACCATTCTTTTTTGACGATTCGACAATTTTTTTTTATTATTGTTTTCTGCAGAAATTGCCTTTTACATTCTACAATTCATTTTTTTTTAATATAATTAATAACAGTTTAAATTTTAAAATTATATAGATGAGTCTATACTTACACACATTTAAAGACACACAAACATTTTAAAAAATATAACTTTAAAATTTACATTTTTCTAAAAATTAATAACAAAATTATTTGTCAAGTACAATACTAACTTGTGTGTGTGGCATACTGAATTCAAAGTGCCGAAGTTTACATCCAAAACAACATGCAAGGCTAGCTCAGCGATGGCCTTTTTTACTGTTTTTTTAAAAATTGTTTATTTGTCAATTTACATTTATACTAACGGCGAAAAGTGGTATTTAAATGATGGGTGAATAAATTTTAGATAAACTTTCTATTTCTGTTTTATCATTTATTCAGTTTTTATGTTTGTTTATTTGAATCATTTCTAATATGCATCGCGCTTTATAATTGCTTTCTTTATTTAAAATTGTTGTACTATTAAAATTGAAAGTATGACCTGCGTTTAATATGTGTTTTTTTAATGCAGTAAGATTATTCTGATATGTGTGACCTTTTATTCTATTGTGAAGTTGTTGTGACGTTTGTCCTATGTACACACCATCGCAGGGGATTTTGTATACTACCTGACTTTGGTTTTGTAATGGAATACTGTCTTTTAATTTTGAAAAACCAAATTTCAAATTATTGTGGTTTTTATGTGCAAGTTTTATATTATGCGGGTTAAGTATTTTGTTAAGCTTTTCGGATAATTGTGGAATATATGGGATGCTAACATATTTAAAGGTATTTGGATTTGTGTTTGTTATTTTAATGACTTGTTTGGTGTTATAGTGTTGATGTATTTAATTTTTAATGGTTTTTTGAATTAACGGTAAGGGATAGTTATTTTTTTGGAAATTAATTTTTACTGTGTGTAGTATTGTACTTGACAAATAACTTTGTTCTTAATTTTTAGAAAAATGTAAATTTTAAAGTTATATTTTTTAAAATGTTTGTGTTGTGTCTTTAAATGTGTGTAAGTATAAACTCATCTATAGAATTTTAAAATTTAAACTGTTATTAATTATATATAAAAAAATTGAATTGTAGAATGTAAAAGGCAATTTCTGAAGACAATAATAAAAAAAATTGTCGAAACGTCAAAAAAGAATGGTTTAATTGGTAAAATTTCTCATTAAATTTAAAAAAAAAGCTACCTCAAGAAACAAGAAAAAACATGATTTTACATTATCGGCTAAGAACAAATTTCATCAAAACATTTAGTTAAATTTGTAGTAAAGTGTTTTAGATTGTAGAAAGTTGAACGTTATTAAAACGTAACTATTTTGTCTTTACGCAATGAGAATTTCTTCTATTATTATTTGAGTAGAAGATTTATTCCCACCTTTATTTTCCTACAAAATAAATTTCACCCACCCCCCCTCCTGTCCCTAAAATAAGGGTCACACCATTACGTTGGGAAAACCACCGCAAAAACTGCTGACCACGCTACAGAAACGCCAGCCTTTCCTGGTCGTATATAAATCAAACTTAAAGGGGTGTAAACGGACGAGGGAAGAAAAAAAAACTACGGACCACCATCGGAAAAAAGATATCACATCCTCCCCTTTGCCAATCGATTTTATCCAATTTCAATCCTCCTACCCTTCGGATAGTGTAAAGGAAACCCCAACTCTTATACAATTTTCGTAAACGTTTCCTTGTAAAGGACCTTCGTTTTCCCGCTGCACCGCCGTTCCCTCTCTCACGTTCTCTTTTGTCCAACTCGATCGGGGAAGATCGTTTTAGGGATAATGAGAAATGGGGCACAGCTGAAGTCGAAGTAGAGGGGGAAAAGGGGTGAGGTGACGGGCACGGAATATGTTTAATTAATTGTGGAGGATTTCTTTCCACCCGATATTCAGTTCAATTTGTGTCTTCGTCGGGTATCTCTCGATTAAGACGAATTGAAAGAGGAGCTACTCATTTCTTTTTTCCCTTCTGTTCCCGTTCTTTTTAATTGAAGTCTTCCCACGAGCGTACATTTGTGGGGTGATTGTGTACTTTCCCGGTCTGCGCGAACCCACACAAAAGAAGCGAGCCGTGTATTTCGCCAGAATATTAGATATTCGTTTTAAAAAAAAATTATCTTTCTTTGATTAATCGTCCCGATATTAAATTTTCTTCTGCCTCCGGTGAAACTCCGGTGAATGTTTGGAAAATAAAAAATATAAAATGATATCTCGTTTACCAACGATCTCTTTGGTTTCTTATTAGCATCTTTGGTGGGCTGACCTTTTAATGAGTTTTCCGAGAATGAGTAAAGAAGCTTTAAAGAAAATGAAATCCACTGAAGGATTGTAAATGGGTCAATAAATATTTAATAATGTTAAAACTCATAGGTTGATTATGGATGTCTATTGGTTGGATCTTCGTAATTTCTATAAAGAGATTCACGAGTTTCAATAGCGGTCATTCGAAGGGAAAAAGATTCAGCCACGCTAAAATTAACGAATTCACAAATCGAATGGTTTTTTTTTTTTGCGTAGAGTAAGAAAGCCCAATCGGAAAATCCATAAGAATGTGTATAAGTAGGCGGTTCAACTCGAAGTATACAATCAATTTATAGCAAAACAATAAGTTGATCTGACCCACAATCTGTAGCAAAACAGAAACTACGTCGAGCTAACCCTTAGGTCGGCTTTTTGATTTGCAATAACACGGAAATTACATTGAGCTTTGGGCCAACTCCGATTAGTAGCAATACAGTACGCCAAACTAACCCACAAGTCGGCTTTGATCTGTAGCAAAACGGGTACGTACTACGTCGAGCCAACCCTAGGTGGGCTCTGATTTGCCATAACTTGGAAATAACGTTGAGTTAACCCTTGAGCCGATTCCTATTTGTAATAAAACAGTACACAGAGCCAACCCACAAGTTGGCTTTGATCTGTAGCAGAATGGAAACTATGTCGAGCCAACCCGTATATCGGCGCTGATTTGCAATAACAGAAAAATTACATTGAACTAACCCTCGGGCTGACTCCGGTTTGTAGCATAAAAAAAACAGTGCGTCGAGCTATTCATTCTGGTAACACATGTTTTCCATTGATTACAATATAAATATAGATATTTCAAGTTTAAAGTGAATCTTTTAAAGACAAAAAAGAATAAGAATTTGTAGTATAATAATTTAGTGGTAAATTTGTTTTATTACTACTTACATAGTATTGCGTTCAATATTTATTTGATTGTAATAAGAATAAAAATATTAAATCACATTGATCATGATCAGTTTATTTACATATAAACATAGAATGTTAATTTAAATAGCATAAATTGTCAAAAACAAACAGTTATTTATAAATAGCAACTTATAGTAAATAGTAACTCGTCAAGTTACCATTTTTGCCAAAAAAAAACGAAATTTTATCATCTTTAAATTAAATTTATTTCTAAATATATTATGAATATTATTAATTGTTAACAAGACAAGTAAGATTAAGGAGAAAACCTTACTGGCAACGCCACAAAACTATATATAAGAATATTAACAATAATTACAAAAACCTATATTCTATTTTTAATAGTAATACCATCATGTAAATATTAAGAAGATAGAATCTTTCGGAAGAGGATTTTCCTTATCCAAATAAATATTTATATGTGTAAAAACAAGAAACTCCTATTTAAAAATGTATATTTAGCTTGATATTTAAAAAATTACTTCAGGATTTTTTTGTGGGCGATGTGAATTTTTACAACAATTATAAATTTGGCCAGTCATCCTTCTGTTGTTACAGATGCGATTGTTAGAATGCGTAAATATTTCTCTTTTTTTTATTAAATTTTCAACTTAACATAGAATAAAGGCGGCAAAGCCTATAGAAAATATTTCAACGAAAATACAGCCGTGATAGTCAAGACATCAGATTAAAATTTATACCTCTATCTTCTCCTACTAATGATGAGTCATTTACAGCTAAAACCGAATCAACCCCAAACACTAGACACATCTTGAATTACCGGCATCGCAAAAATCGGGAGCGGTGACGTAATATCTATCGCTCGAGTAGGTGAATAAGCAGTAGTCAAATAGGAGCCGTGTAGAGAGGCAGTATGAGTTACCGTTATTAGGCGGACGTATTCATGCCATTATTTATTACACCTACTTATTTGTTGTATTTTTGTTATAATTAGTTATGTCGTGTATTGATTGTATATTTTTATTTAAGCACTTGTTTGGGCGGGACTAATATTGTTTCCTCTAATCACTAATCAAGTTCTAATCACCATTTAGTCGGAGATATTTTCATTACCTGAAACTTATTTTAATTTCCATTTTCGAAACTCTTTTGCTTGTCAACAATTTCAAGCAAACACCAATTACTGTGCTGACGTTTACTGAAAATATCGGGTGCAATTACTAGCAGAAGCAGGTATTGAAATGTTACTTGAAAAAACAAGACAAATAATTTATTAGTGATTACTACGAATGTTGGTTATGCACTTATTTTTTTATTTCTTACTAGATAGGTAGACACTATGTAAATTTTGTAAATACGCTCATCCTCAATCAATGCGTTGTGTTTCCCAAATCGGACTACTTTGGTACATTTCATATCGTCGCTACAGCCAGAATAAGAGCGGCGCGCTTCGGGAACATTCGGGTGTTCGCATTTAGAGTAGGGCGTACGGTATAACCATGTGTCAGTTAGTTTACTATCCGTTCTGTGATGACTTTAAAATTAAAAAAAAAACAAAAACTAAATAAACAAAAAAGTTAATCGGTGCACAAATATTGTTAACGGTTAGAGCCAAAAACGCGTATTCATCTATTTCGGCAGACGCGGCGTGCGTTATTTATATATTGCCAGTATATTGACATTTGAGGTGATTTAAATTTTATAGGGACGCGAATAAATAGGGTTTGAGAACTTAATTACGGGGAAACGGGAATTAGATTAGAATCGGACGATTTATAGGAATTTAGAGGTAGTTTTGGAGAAGGTTTAGACATTTTTACGAATTTTATTGTTCATAAATAAGTATTCAAATGAATAATCAAAAGTTTAAATTAGAGGATCATTGCCGTAATTTTCAGGCAGAATTAGTTGCAATAAATCAAGCGGCATGTTATATTGGGCATAAGTAGGAACATATTTATACGGTTCGTACGAAGTATAACTGTTAGATTCTCTGCCCAATTACCAAAAACCTTGCCTTCGCCAGGCCATCACATTGGCACAGCACATGAACAAGTGTTTAATTCTCGTCTTGGTAGAATCTGCAGGTAGCGTCATCTATAAGGTCGATGTAGTACATATGCTTATTTAGTTTACAGTTACAAGCAGATCTACTATCATTTTGACAGTGTTTCTATCCTTATTCAGTAGAATAAATTCGGGCCTCAGTTGCTTTAGAAACTCTTTTGCCTGTCTCTGTCCCGGTGATATTTGCCACCTTTCTCCGTACTGATTACGTATTCATTCATTGATGGATTCTTTAATTTTCGATTTGGTAGTGCCAAATTAAGAGCCAGCTCTAACAAATGACCTTGACGAACCTCGCCTGCATGGCCAGCTGCTCCGTCGCCTCATTTCTCCTCACGCCCGAGTGGCTGGGAACCCAATGTTAATTTCCTTTTGGTGCCCACCCCATTTAGCGTGTTTACACAGTCCCAAAACTAATAGCTTTAAGTGTGGACTGACTGTCAGAAAAGACAGCGAGACGCTTTTACCTGGCTCGGTTCATATTTCCATTTCCCTTACATAATGCTGAATTGGAGCAACCTCAGCCTAAAACACCATTATGTCTTTGCTGAAGCTTCCCAAAGAGCCTTTTTAAACTTCTTGGAATATATTTCAGCTTCGACGCCATAGTCCGTTTTAGAGGCGTGTGTATACCAGTTTCAGTCCGCTCTTACTGGTGTGCTTATCTCCCAGTTCTTCTTATCTGGTATTATAACCTGATATTTCCAATCTAGATTGAATTTTTAAACCATGGCATCCCCAAGATGGGTGGCTCTTTAAGTTACTCTAATAGTTTTTGATAGTCAGAGCCGTGTGATTTACTTATCGGTGCTTGACTATGCATAAGTTTATGTGTTCTAGACCTGGCAGTTCCTTACATGTAATTATGTAGCGGTGACAAGTTTAGAATTACTTCCATTGCGGTGGTAGGGGTCAATCTCATCGTACCCGTGGCACACAGACACGCCAGTCTTCGTTCGCCATTTAGCGTTTTGGCCACCCCCGCATGCTGCACCTTTGGCTACCATACTATAGCTCCGTACTGCTGTAAATTGTTTAATTTATTGATTTAATTGTTCAGTTGTTTTAATTTGTTTTCACTCTGTAATTTGTATTGCGTTCGTTTTTGTTGTTCATATCCTTTCTTGTAGAGTTCTTCGATGATCTTTGGGCGTAGCGCACGCAGCTGTTGATATATGTATGCGACTGTTTAGCTTGCAAGACTCAGTTTCTCGATAGACGTTAAAGAGTAAGTAGATGTAAATTTGTATTTCATTGCTGCCATTTTGTTCATATTTTTGATGTAAAGATTTGAATTCGCGTATTTTGATTTATTTCGTCCATCTAGGAACTTCGTTTATAATAATTGTTGTTGTATTGTTGTGTACACAATTTAGGTATAAGATCAGTTATTATTTTTGTTCGGGAAGATATATTTTTAGTTTAGAGTTAATTTTTGGTTTTTTTTTATATTTTGCTGTTTTGTAATTATTTTTTCATCACCTCGGGTAGGGTGAATAGAAGCTTTGTGCTTGTATGTAAGTTTTTCTTTTGAAATTCACTTGATTTGTCCACGTTTAAATTTAGTTTGTATTAATTTTTGACACCACGTGGATTGATTGATATAAAAAGGATTATCTTCCTGAACAAATTTGTTTTTGGTTTGATAAAGGATTTAGCATTGTCCTTTTGTAAATTAGAGTATGATGCAGTTTTGATTTCGGCCAGAGCCCTAAGCTCATGGTTTCTTTTTCTGCAATTTGTAACTAAATGTTTTTTTTTTCTTTTTTTTAGATAAAAAATCTTTTTTGTTAATTAACGCCATTCTAAATTCTGTTCTTTTATTTTTGATTAAATCTTTTCAATTTTGGAGTAATTAAAGAAAGTCAGATTTCTTTCACCCACGTTTACTTTTCGTGATTTGTTTTAATTTGCGAGGGTAACTCTTAGTTTAATTGTTCTTTTGCGCCCTTTAATGTCTTTATCCGTTGAGCTAGCTAATTTAATTTTCATTTTTATTAATTCATTTTGCATTTTCTTTTGTACCTTGAGTACACAGCAGTACGTTATCATGGATTTAGTTACCCTTCAGTATAACCACAATGTCATCTTGGCGCAAGGGCTTCTTTACTCAACTTAGGCGATTTATTCTTCTTGGCAACTTTGCACTTTTTAGCATCATCCAGCACTTGTACCAATAATTACATATATTATCAAATTATATTGTGTTATTTGACCTTAGAGTTCGTTCAGAAATTTCGTCTCGCTTTTTAAAAAGAGAAGCACTAAGTTGGAAAGCCACAGTTAAGATAATCAATCAGGTACGGCATAAATCTTGCTCTCACCTTATCGTTTTTGTTTTAAAGAACAATTTCACGCAAGAAAATTAATATTCTACTTAAAAATAGAACCTCCCATCGCGATACTTTACGATATTAATACCACCCCATGCTATACTTCCTTTTCAAGTTTTCCTTATATATTGTTTGGAACCGCCTGCTTCCGTATAACGAAGTCGGAGGTTACGAACAACACACCAGCACATTGAAATGTTTATTATTGCCAGTAATTTGTGCAACACTCGCCGATCCACGACGCGAACCGGATGCGAATACCGCCGCGCCGCCTAGCCTGGCAATAAATTATAAAGCAAGTGTTCTTAATTCGAAACAATTATTGTCGGAGGCGAGTGCAACGTAGCGCGCGCTTGGTGCCTAGATATAGTAACGCCGTATTAATCTGAAAAACGCCGACCGCTGCGCTTGAGAACTTTATACGGGCCGACTTGCCGGTATGACGGCGGCTGAATTCGAGGAAATCGAGCAATTTGTAACCGATGTTGCGCGGCAATTCGTCCGAGAAGAATGGCGATGTCTTCCGCTATCGTTCCTGATTAATACCGTACACGGTTTCTTAATGCCGTTCGATGTATTCGCGATTAATTGGAAGTGAATGAAGAAGTTTTAAGGGAGATATTGCATTCTTTCGTCGTCTAATATGTTCGAGTGTTCTTAGACGCACAAAAAATCGGATTACTCCGCACTAAATCAGATTAATTTATTGGGAAATACGTGAATTCATTTAAATTGTATGCTTCCTGTCTGGCTGAGCTTATCTGGAGATCTACAACAAGGAGAAAAACACATAGGTCTACTAAAGAGTCAGCTTGGTTTTAGGATCCATACACAAAGTATGGGATTGGATAAGGGTCGCCTTTGTACCCAAATCTGGGCGACCAAAGTCCACCAAGGCAAAGACATACCGACCCATAACCCCATCGTTCATACTAAAAGCCATGGAAATACTTGTGAAAAAGTACATTGGAGACACATCTCTAGAGTAGAGGCCACTACACCCTAATCACCATGCTTATCAGTCAAGAAAATCATGTGATGGTGTTCTACATCAACTTGTTTCACGGGTAGAGGCATCTATCGATAAGCAAGAGATTGCACTAGTAGCGCTTATGGATATAGAAGGAGGAACATCTTGTATGAATCAATGATGATGTAACGGAATGGATTTTCTTACTTGGAAACTTTTGGGGGATGGTCTGCCCAAATTCAATCGAGTAAGACCTAGCCTCGTTTACAGGTAACCCCTTCTGCCCTTTTGACCGGCGAGCCACTGCTGGGAACCAAACTTTTTGTTCGGTAGCGAATGGTTTTAGTAATTTTAGCCAAAGTTGTTTCCCAACTGTGTTTTCCTCCGTTAGTCGAAGCAGGGCCGTTAGTTAGCCTAATGATTATCGACTTACCCTTCTCGTCGGCTCTCTTACGAAATGATCTTCCTCTCCGGGTCTTTACTAAGGGTTCAAACTGATCTTGAAATGACGAAATAATAGAACGACTTATATATTTACAATTATATATTGAAAATTTTGAGACATTGAAATTTAACTAACAAGCTACACAATTAAATGAAACAACAAGTGAACAAAAAAAAAACAAAATCACGATTATCTTAATGAATATTTTAACATACTATATTGTCGTTTAACATAGGCAGAAGTAATTTTTTACTACAATAATAATTTATTGAGGGAGAGAGAGAGAGCGAACGAGTTACGGTTTTTACGTAATTGCTTTGGTTAGTTTTAAGCAGAAATTTTGGACATCTTACTGGCCGATGTGGGAAAAAATAATTCTTCTCGTAATCCGAATTTTAAGGCACAACACTTTACACAACACTCACAAAAATTTAAGCCAAGAAAAGGGGGAATTTAAACGTGTTTAACACAAAATCACTAAACACCGCTCGAGGAAAGCTTTTGCTTCCTGTTCTCGAATTTTTTTTTAAGCGTATTTTGATTGCAAAAACTAAGATGAGAAGTTTTAATTTTAAGTTTTAGAAACGCCCGATACGAAATTAGAGACGCGTGCTTTTACTTTAGCTGTAACGAAGGCCACGAAATTAATTAATTGAAAACAGCTATGTTAAGGGTTTTTATAAACTTTGATTGTGACGCCATTTCGTACCGATAACTAGTTTCGCTTCTCTTTACAGGAGGGCGCAAGTATGACCGAAGGCGTTATTTTTCTGACTTTCAGACGCCCTACTTGAGAGGAACGTGGGAACTGCTGAACAGCAAATGTAACATACAATAAACAAAGAAGCAGATAACATACAAAGTAATACCATATTATTTTAATTACGCGAGTCTTTAAACGAAAATAGATTATTATTTCCTGTTAGGTAGGCGTTACTCAGCAAATGCCACGGTATCAACTACGTATTAATAAAATGAATTTAAGTTCTCGCATTATACAGGATGGAGTTTCGAATTCTTACAATGAGAGCTTCTAGGAACCATAGGGTGGAAAACACTATAAGTGGATGAAAGTCATGCTGGAAAGAAGAAATCATTAATATGCCGTTGACGGGTGAAACAATGCAGGTGTCAATGCGCGTGGAACTTTGTCATTGACCAATTGCTTGTGATCCTAAATACTTCAGATACTATATCCTGGGATATACAGATGATATTGCAATACCCATAATAGGAAGAAAAAAAAACGCAAGCATCATTTCTGCACTTCATTAGAGACTTCCGAAGACAACGGACGGTTGGTGCATAATGGAAAACCTAAAACTTAATCCAGCGAAAATAACAATGGTTCCCTTTACGAAAACAAGAAAGCGGGATGGCCCAAAACCACAAACTCTTTGTAAGAAGAAGACGGTACAATTCAATCAAAATGTTAAGCTCCTATGATTGATTCTTGATTCGAAGTTAACCTGGAATCCACATTTTGAACAGATGTCAGACAAATGCAAATGTGTATTAATGTCAACCCGCCGAATAATTGATGATATGATATGACGTACTGATTTTACAGCTCCTACCAAAAAAAAAGTTAACAAGCTAGGCGAAAATGTATGTGATGAGCGCATTTAAAATGGATTATAGCTTTTACTACGACTGCGACTTACCGGTGTAAAGAGATGTTATGTATGATTCGTTGTGTATTTATCCAACACAGGATTTCTTGTTTTTGTAATTTAATTTTGTTATTATTAAGACATAAACGAGCACGCGTTGAAATAATATTTTTTATGTATTCCTTGGTAAAATAGATTTTCTGTTTCTGAATGTTCTTATTGATTTATTAGAATACCATATTTCGCATATATACGGCCAATATGGAATATAGTGGATAGACAAGTTTCTTTCATTCATTTTGCTTCGCTTGTGATTTTTTTGCCGCAAATTTGTTGCGCCTTAAACTGAATGGATACCCTTATTTGAAAACTAATAATAATAAATCGAGCTCGTCAAAACAACTTTCATAGACAATTTAGCAAATGAATAGCGGACATAAAGTAGGAATTTATCAAAAACGAGTAAACATTACGTATGTGGGCTACTCTTTGGCTGGCATGAATCAAATTACCTGCAATAAACACAGTTGTACGTATAGTTCAACCTGAGAATATGTAATCAAAATCGCGAATCAGATTGTTAACCTTTTTTTGGGAGGAACTGTACACTGCAGTGGTAAGACCCATATTAACCTATGGCTGTCTGGTTTAGTGGAACAAGGCTATGCAAAAGCAGGCTATTCAGTTCGTAAAGATACAGAGGTTAGCTTGACTGTGCATCACTGATGGAGTTGCAAGAAGCCCACCGACAGCTGCTCTAGAAACCATGCTAAATTCACCTCCGTTGGATATTTGTATTAAAAAGGAAGCATGAATGAGGACATACAGCCTGAAAAGTGGCAGGAATTGGAGAACCCAGAATACTTCTGGGCATGCCAGAATAACAATCCAAGACACAAACCCTATCTTTGAAATGAGAAGTAATATGATAACTTTCCTCTAACGAACCCCTTGTATGTATGTAAATGTATGTAAATAGAAGGGTGGTGTTACACTGCGACCTAAAAGATCTATTGTGTCCCCTATTCTTGCTGCTTTACAGCTGGCCTTCCAATCCTATTCCTTTTAGAAAGTGTAGGAATGTCAGAGGGCCCCAGTCTAGGTAAGCCTCCCTCTTCAATTTCACATGCTCCCAGGCGCAATGCCCTCGAGTTGCACAGTGCTACGCAGTTTGAGAGGAGGTGGATGGGTGTTTCATCTTGTTCTCCACAAAATCTACACTTAGGATCTTTTTCCAATCCAAGCTTACTCAGGTGTCCTTTCAATCTACAATGGCCTGAAAGTATTCCTGTTAATATGCGAACATTGTCCTTACTCAGGTTGATGCATTCTGTAAACCTCTTCTGGTTCTAATTTTACTTTACGAACCCCTTAATGTATTGTACTGTTCCACCTTTACACTAATTGTAAACATATTGTAGTATTTAATATGTAGCGACGCCTATACAACACTGACTTAAGAAGAGTACTAAAAATAATTTGTAACTGCAACAGTCTAGAGGACGCTCGAGCACTAAAAAAAAATTAGTAAAACTGTCCACAGCGTAAGGTAAGTTGTGTATGTACAATAAGAATAGGAGCGGTTCGAGAACGAAACCCTGAGGAATCCCACATAATACGTCCTTCCATTTTGATTATATTTCTTCCCGTCCGCCGGTATGTGCGAGTACACATCGCTTCCTGTTTTTTAAGAAAGATTGCATCCAGATAAAGTAAGTTCCCAATTTTTTTCCAATTTAATCAACAATAAAGCATGATCCACTTCATCGAATGCTTAAGTGAGGTTCATAAAAACGCCAGCTGTAGATAGAATAACTTAATAATAATAATAATATAATAATATAATAATAATAATAATAATAATAATAATAATAATAATAATAATAATAATAATAATATACGTATATTTGCAATAAAACCATTACAGAAAAGTCGAAATAAATTGTTTGTAGAAATTTCTACAGATGTCAAAAAAATATATATAAATACAAATAACACAAAGATATAAATAGAAAAAAACTAGACTGTATACAGACAGAAACAAACAAACATTGAAGAAAAAGAAAAAAAAACAGTATATGTGTATATATAAAATTTAGATGCACGGATGTGCCAAAAAATCCTCGATTTCGTAGTATCCTCCCTCGAACTAGCATGCGCTTAAACCTGTGTTTGAAGGCCTCCAGAGGTAGACTCTTCAGATGTTGCGGAAGGTGATTATAGAGTTTACACCCCCAGAAATCTGCCGCCTGTTGCGTACGTGTCAGTCTATGATATGGTGTTCTTGTTCGTTCTAAATATCTCTTTATTTTGATGGACATAGGTAACGCAACAGAATATGTAAAGTGAGGGGAGAGTGAGTATTTTCTGATTAATAAAATATGTTTTGCAGCTTTGTCTGCTTTCAAGGTCACAGAGATATCTTATTGCTCGTTTTTGTAGGATGAAGATTCTCTGCGATCCAGTTGTCATTCCCCAGAAGATCAGTCCATACCAAAGGTGAGATTGGAAGTTGGCAAAATATGCCATCCTTGCAGCATCTTTACCGGCGATGTGCTTCAGTCTTCTGATGGCAAAAAGAGCAGATGTTAATTTATTAGCCAACTCATTTAGGTGATCCTGCCATGTTAAAAAGAGAGTCTACCGTGATGCCCAGAAATTTTACTGCCGTTGATTCACCAGTGGTCTTAGTTGAGAAATGTAAGTTTTGTGTTTTGTTTATATTTACTTTTAATTTGTTGGCGGCAAACCAGTTTTCAGCCTTTTGAATTGTCTGTCTTGAATTTTGTTGCAATTCCTTCGGATTTGATGCATGCACTAGTAGTGAGGTGTCATCCGCATACAGGCATATCTGAGCTTCACTAATATTAGACGGGAGGTCATTGACATAGATGATAAATAGCAGAGGACCCAATATTGACCCTTGGGGAACCCCGTGAGAGATAGTCATAAGCTCGGATGAAGTATTATTCCATTCCGTTAATTGATGTCTATCGGTGAGATATGATTTTAATAAATTAAGGGGTTGTCCTCTCACGCCATAATACTCCAGCTTATGTATTAATATGTCATGACTAACCGAGTCAAACGCCTTCGATAGGTCCAGTAAGTTAAGTTCCGCATGTTCACCCTCATCAAACGCCTTATATATGGAATTTACCACTTGTAGTAAACCACTAGCAGTGGAATGCCCTTTTCTATAGCCGTGTTGTTAAAACATATGGAAAATTGCGCGCGTTGTTGATCTGTCCTCTATGTAACCATTTTAATTTTGTAATGTGATGATCAAACATTTAAAATCACCTATATAACAGAAGAATGTTGAAGAATTCCTTGATAAACAAGCCATAGAAGCAAATATCTGATGACACACCGCCAGTAAGCGCTTAAAAGTTACCTATTGCCTATATTATCTTTAACAGATCTTGAATATAACAGAAAAAAGAACAAATTTACATAATTTAAACGTGAAATCTCAATTCCAATAACCAAAAGACGTAGATTACATCACTATAGCCCTAAAAGAAACAAGTAACGTGCAAGAACACTCATATTTCTCATTTCTAGCACGATTTACCAACAATGTTACCCCATTCGCCTCTGAGTGACATACATCCCTGCGTAACATTAAACTTATTCCTACTGCTTCGCCGTCGCTATTATGCTGATCTACACGAAAATAAGCAAATCCACTACTGAAGCGAACTGTCCCTTTATACGCCGTTCCCATTCTTAGTACGGTTATTATTATTATTCCGTTTTGAATGGCCAGATATAACGGTCGATTATCGGAGCGAGATCGGCCAACGGAAAGGAAAAAAAAAAGGGAAAGTCGCCCAACCAATAATGTTACTGCATATACTGCGGATTAGGGGATATTTGTGGAGGGCTACGTTAACTTTTGTTATCTTCCTTCGTTTTTATGACGGTTGGAATTCGGTGTTCGAATTTGTATACTCTGAATTTAGAGTAGGTATTATGTTTACTGCCAGGATTTATTATCGGTAATCCGATTTTAACTGTTATAGCTGAAGTGTTGAGCGTAATGCAGATGCAGTAATTTCTGTTGAGCACAAAAGCTTTCTTGCTGTTAACTACTCTCAAAATGGAGACACGTTTAGTTCGGAGTTTTTGTTTTATTAGGATAGGAATATTTACGAAAATGCATGCATATGCGTACTCTCTAAATACCTACTAATAAAAAAGGAATGAATTTGGCAGCTTTATGCGGATGAGGTTTTGATATAAGTACACTTCTCACAGGAAAAATCGGGACACCAGCAATCGTGAATTTTAAGATTTCTTGGGTGTAAATGCAGCTTTCAGAGGATATATGCACTTATCAAAGCCATAAATCACTTTTTTGTGCGTATTATAGGGATCAAAGGTAAAGACTAAAAATTTAAACAGAAATGGAAATATATATAGAGAAAAAGGTTTATACATTAAATAAACACATTGGAATTTCGGTAGCGGTGTTTCTTTAGAAATACCGAATACGGAAATATTAATGCAAAAAAAATACATAACTAAAAGGCCTCTTGAGTAGACGGCACCATTTAGAAATACACATGTATGTATTTAACTTGTTTGATGTTATGTAAAGATAATTCTTTTTTTAAGAAAACATATGGTGATTAAAATTATATTACCTATTACTATGATATTAGTTGCTTACTTTGATTTATGCCCGCATATAATACTTTAGCAAGAAGACAATATGTCAATCAGCCTCCTGAGTTTTTTAAACAATGTGATTTTCACATCATTAATTATACCTTTATTGATTATTCATTATTGTTGTTCGTTTAGTAATTCTTAAATATCTGTATTACTACAAAAATGTGTATTAAAAATTACCAAAAACAGCTGTAAGATTATTTACAAAATTTATAAAGCACTTAATTTCACAAAGAAATTATTTATTTTATTAATCCTCCGCTTATTGTATTTTCAAGAAATATATCTTTACTATCGCTTGTGTAATCCAACGTCGTTCTATTTTATTGAAATATACTAACACTTTTGGTCTGTAACACAGCTTCGGGCAGTAGCAACGAAAAAGTATTAAATGTATCAAATTCAACAATATATAATATTTAGCACTAACTGAAGATTGACGAACAATATGTCTTTCTTACAATGTTTTGTTATGTATTAGTAATCCAATAATTATTTTAAATGGGATGCCCACAGGATTGTTGGCTTTCAGTCTAAGGATCGCCATTCATTGCCTCCGCTCTCACATAGACGTTCCAGCGGGGAGGCCCACAATGGTTTCCAAGAGGCGGTCCCTGTACTGTTAGTTGCGCCAGTGATACCCAGCAATGCCTGTCTCTGGACAGCGGTTAGTAGCTTCGCTGCGGAGGACACTTCTGTCCTCCTCCACCAGACTACTGCCCCGTATGTTATCGCTGGTCTTATCACGGCAGTATATAGCCAATGAACCACCTTCGGCTTTAATCCCCAGGTTTTGCCAGCAACTCTCCTGCAGCGCCAGAATAGTTGCGTGGCCCTGATCGTTGTGTTAACTAAGTGATTTTTCCAGCTCAGTTTCGCATCAAGGGTAACACCCAGATACTTGAACCCTTTGAACATTATCTCATTCCTGTTTGTTTGGATAAATCACATTGAATGGCTATTATATTTCTCTAAAATGTAAACCCTGAAAAATAAATAGTTTTTGAGAAAAAGAATTAATTTGATATTCAAAAGATTTTTTTTTCGAAAACTACTTGTATTTCATTCATTTCTTTATATGTTGTAGGCACTTATAAGGAGTCTAAAACATTAAACTTCTACCCCTTCTAATAGGCGCAGAACAAAGAATAATACCCTTTAATAAGATATATTAATTTAAAAAATGTGGAAGGGATATAACACCGTTCGTACAGAGGGAAATTGTCATACCTCACCATACTTTTGTGTGGAAGCAATTTCGCTGTAATTAATAATAAATATCAACGCGTTAAAACTGTTCAATTATTCTGCAGCAATAATAATTTCGTGTGAACTGTGTATCGACTTTTACGAGTTGATTATGGCGAATTTAATCGTCCTATTGAACGAACATATAAACTGAAAACGCAGGGCATAGGATAGGTTACCAGTAATAAAATTAGAGTGTACACATTACTGGTTTTTCTGCCTTCCGCTGTAACATACTAAATATACGCTTAAGGGAGAACAGAAGAAATATATTTTAGTATTTAATTTAGTTTAAAAGTTTTCTAATTTGGGTGTAAATTTAAACAGTATTTAGTGAATTCATTTTTCCAATATTATTTTTTTCTTGTTTAAATTAAATTTAGGAAAACACTATCTATAAGATTATTAGAAGTTATTTTAACGCTAAAATTAGTATGATCTACGATTTTAAAATTTTTCCGAATATTTTGGCATAAATTTTTTTTAAATAACATACCCATATTGTTATTTGAAATGCAGTTATTTAATTTTTTTTTCAAAAAAAAAGCAAAAATTCTATTTGGACTTTACTAATCCAGGATTTTTTAATTATCACTTTGTTCTCAATGCTACACAATAATATTCTCGATAAAAGTTTCACAGAATAAAAATAGATAGCATAATTTCAAAAAAAAAAAAAGAAATCGTCTATACAGGGGCGGCCAAATGTAAAGGAACGCATACTTAAATCGTCATTTAAAACCAAGAATAAAGTGGTAGTTAAAAAAAATCCTAAGTTTAGTACAAACAGGACAAAGTAAGCTTTACAAATATGACAGGTCGCGTATCTCGTTTCGGTTGAGTTTAGGTTTACTATTCAAGCTTTTCGGTAATTTTAGCTTACAGTTCGCGGCGGTAACAATGTTGCGTACAACCTATCCTATGCCCTGCGTTTTCAGTTTATATGTTCGTTCAATAGGACGATTAAATTCGCCATAATCAACTCGTAAAAGTCGATATCACAGTTCACACGAATTATTATTGCGTGCAAGAATAATTGAACAGTTTTAAACGCGCTTGATATTTATTATTAATTACAGCGAAATTGCTTCCACACAAAAGTATGGTGAGGTATGACAATTTCCCTCTGTACGAACGGTGTTATATCCCTTCCACATTTTTTAAATTAATATATCTTATTAAAGGGTATTATTCTTTGTTCTGCGCCTATTAGAAGGGGTAGAAGTTTAATGTTTTAGACTCCTTATAAGTGCCTACAACATATAAAGAAATGAATGAAATACAAGTAGTTTTCGAAAAAAAAATCTTTTGAATATCAAATTAATTCTTTTTCTCAAAAACTATTTATTTTTCAGGGTTTACATTTTAGAGAAATATAATAGCCATTCAATGTGATTTATCCAAACAAACAGGAATGAGATAATGTTCAAAGGGTTCAAGTATCTGGGTGTTACCCTTGATGCGAAACTGAGCTGGAAAAATCACTTAGTTAACACAACGATCAGGGCCACGCAACTATTCTGGCGCTGCAGGAGAGTTGCTGGCAAAACCTGGGGATTAAAGCCGAAGGTGGTTCATTGGCTATATACTGCCGTGATAAGACCAGCGATAACATACGGGGCAGTAGTCTGGTGGAGGAGGACAGAAGTGTCCTCCGCAGCGAAGCTACTAACCGCTGTCCAGAGACAGGCATTGCTGGGTATCACTGGCGCAACTAACAGTACAGGGACCGCCTCTTTGGAGACCATTGTGGGCCTCCCCCGCTGAAACTCTATGTGAGAGCGGAGGCAATGAATGCGATCCTTAGACTGAAAGCCAACAACCTGTGGCATCCCAACTTCAGGGTGGGAGGACACACTTATACTACGGGCACGTTGCTGGACGGGCCATTGCTACAAATGCCCACGGACAGGCATGGCACCCAAAATTATCCTTTCACTGAAAAGGTGAAGATCTCACATACCGAACAGAGACCAGGCACGCGTAGCGAGCACACTGCTAACGAAAACTGGTACACGGATGGATCCAAATCCAGCCAGCGGACGACCGGACCGGTATTTGTGGGCCCAGTCCTAATCAAAGGATATTCGTAAGCCTGGGAAAATACAACGGTCTTCCCGAGCAGAGGTATTCGCCCTTGCAGCCTGTGCAGAAATGATTGCAAAAGAGGGCTAAATGAGGAGGAAAATTAATATAATGACTGACAGCCAGGCTGTCATTTAGCAGTCTCAAACCCTGTAACTAGGTCAAAACTAGTTAGGGACTGCAAACATCCCCAATGCACTGGCACGAGACTACACGGTGTCTCTGATTTGGGTCCGGGACATGAAGGATATAATAAGGGCAACGTAATAGCCAGATGAACTAGCAAGGAGGGCTCTAAGAGACACTTCATGGGTTCCAGAGCCCGTATGTGGGATTACTAAGAGTTCGGCAAGAAGGGAGATCTGGACCTGGTTAGATAAAGAAAGTACAAAAGTGGAGGTCGACTGAAGGTCAACTCATTACCAAAACGCTGATAGGGGATGGGATGGTAGTTTCTCTGATAACCCTAGCTCAAGCGCAGATAAAGAAGTTAAACCATTACTGGTTGGTAACTGGACACTGTCCTTTGAAAAAGCATCTATACAGCACAGGCCGTGTAAGCGATCGTGGTGTAGAAGATTGCGAACTTACAGGAGGAAACGTGTTTTTACATGTTAATCTGCACATGTGAGGAACTAAAGGTACTCAGGCAGAAATATTTCGGGAGAGATCTATGTGGAACCCTCGAAGGTCTCAAGTTTCCACTGGGCAAATACTTGGGCTTTTATAGAACACCCAAGCTGCTCGAGTGGAAATAAGAGAATCAATAGGGATGGTACAATGAGCACCAAGCTCAAGTGCCCGGACATCAAGTGCCCACCCTAACTTGAATGAATGAATGAATGAATGTTCAAGGGCATTTCTTGCTATATTTCCGGGTAAATATACGGCCTTCATTCACTACTCTTATTTTACGCAACACTGCTATGTACTTACATAATCAATATATACTCGAAAATAGTAGAAGAGAAGAAGAAAAGAATTCGTAGAGAGGTTGATTTACTAGCGACTTTGATTCGGGGTATTACGACAAAATTCAATTAAATTCAAACCGTAGCTTACAATAATCCCTACTGCAACCGAATGCTGTCATATCAATGCGGCCGTAATACGTATTTGCAGCCCACAGTCATTTTTTAACCTAACGGCCTTAACTGAACGCTTGACGTAACAGCGCAAATGGAATCCTGACATATCAGATTAATCATCACGATGTGTGTATTATACCGCATTCCACCGAATTCGCCTGTCAACCAGGTTGAAAGTCTTAATTTGACATTTGAGTCAGTTGGCGGGATATTTGAACAGTGGGATGTTTACTCTTCGTGGATGATATATATATGCAAATCTGGTTCACTCGATATTTTTTTGTTCACGTGAGCATTTCTTTTATTTGAATTTTGAGGAGTAATCTCATTCACCCGCAACAATCCGAACTAGAATCTAACTAAGTTTGGTCACAATGCGCGCTGGCGAGTTTAAAATTAGTTTAGTTTCGCAATTTTCCGAAACTCGAAAACGCGTACACGTAATATCAAATCCGCAACGCGGATTAATTATAGTGTCGCAGTCGTATTAATTTAAATCCGATAGGTGACATATATTAATTATAAACCCTGTTTATTTCGCGAGCGCCACCGAAATCAATTACGGTGGAAATTTTAAATGATAATTTTAATAATTCGAATGCCCATTAACGTGTAAACATTGGGGATTCCATTGAACCCTAAAATAACCCTCCCCACCTCATTTAGGCACGAAACGATGTGTGTGTGAAAGGGATTCTTAATTAGAAACAGAATCGATGCATATATAAATGTTGAAGTTCAAATTTATCGGTTTCAATGTATTATTTTGCGTAGCAATTTTAGACTCCTATAGTCGACTACCCATCCGTTCTATAAAATCAGGAAAATCGTGTTTTTTTATTTTTTTGACGGACGTAGCCGGTCTGCCGACCGGTCAAGTGGCCCGCCTGAACCGCCCACACAGCAACTGGAACCATCTTTCTAGACATACTTCAGATTGCTGGGCTGTCTTTCCTCCGTAGTATATCCCTACGTCCCCAGTCCATCCTCAGATGATTAGGGTTCGGGCGCAATGACACTAACTCAGACATTATGTCTGTTTTGCCATACGTCAATTTCCTTCTGTTTATTATATTCTTTATGATTCAGTTTTACCCAGTTGCTGCTGATTGGATTATTTCTGCACCGTGTTGCGGTATTAAGGGTCCACTTATTGCCTACGCATGCTGTCTGTATTCTTGCATCTGCTACATTCGAATATGGTATGTTCCATGGTGTCTTGCGTGCAGAAGCGTTTGGCGTAGGCCCGTAGCAGCCGTGTCCAGTGAGTGCCGGGGTCAGGTGGTAGCCAGCTTGCGATGTCTACAATTTTAACCAGGGTCTTATGTTCTGATCAGTCTTTGGTCCACATGGCTTTTCTTGTTCCTTTGTTCATCTGCTTTCCAGTTGTTCAGGGTAATTTCTCTGGTTGAGTTTAGGTCCCGTTCCTGCGTGCCTTGCTGATGCATGTGACTCTTTCTTTTGCCATTGGTCGATGAAGCGTTCCAGTAACACTCAGGCACTGCCGTTGTAGTGTGGTACGGCCGATGCAAGCCACAATGTCTTGCTTTTGACTCTAACCACTATCTCTGTACTTTTTAAGTCAACGCAATGCCACCCATTTGGGGATCCATATAACAGTATTTTGTGGACCACGCTACACAGCACTTGTCTTGCCACTTCTCGGTCCGCTTTATATATTCTTATTTTGTCAGCCTGGTTTCCGCCTTCTTAGTCGCCAGTCGTTGTGGCGCCCGAACTCCTTCTCTCGTAAAATATGCCCAGTACCTTGTAGACCCACTGGGGCAAATTCACTCCCTTGGCGGGTAAATGGATAGGCGATTTATTCCTGCACCCCTACACTACGCACTGTTTTTTTTCAGGTCAAGGTTATTCGTGAATCCTGCATCCACCGGTAATTCTGCACAT
>RXPK01002673.1:0-72360 GCA_004143645.1 Protaetia brevitarsis | reverse complement strand
CACTTCACACTCTAACATACACGGTGTTCAAAACTGAGGAACAAAGTGACATATTTTCAAATGCAGAAACTCATTTTTTTAAATAGAACACTCTGTATTTTAATTCGGAATTAGGAAGTAAATATCATCCCCTATCGCTTTATATGAGCATTCCCTATACCTATCTTTAATAGATTTTGAGATATGAGCGACTTTTTGTTAAACAGACTAAGTATCTCTATCTTTACATGTTTGTAGCTGGCTCTGGTTTATGTATATCATCGTAATTACACTTTTTACAACGCAAAATTAATAGGAACGACTATTCAAACAGCGACATTCTTGTATGGTTATTCAAAGAATAATACATGAATTTGACAGTGGCCACTCGTGAGTTATGAAAGAGGGTGGGCACAAAATAATAAATTCAATTTATCCCTTTTCTTATTTTAATGCTGAAAAAGACGTCACGACTTTTCAATTTTACGCTGTCCAACATAGGATAAGGTTTCACAGTTTTTTATACATAAAATTAACCGACTGAAAATATGACAAATTTTTTTCCACATCATCGTTGTACTTAATTTTATGTCGCAAATAAGCGCTGTCTAACTGAGGGAAGGGAAGTACTGTGGTACAACGTTAAGATCGAGGGACACGGTGGACAAGTGTCAATATTCCGTGGATTGATACCAGCAAGAATAAAAAACTCTTTTTTTTGTCTCTAGAGCTTTCGAAATAAATTTATTTCACCATCAGTAGAACAAATTAGAGTAAGGTGATAGCAATAATATCAAACAATACATAAACAAAACAGTCCAATTAAAAAATACATTATATAAGTTAAAAGTTTCAAACTTCAGCAAAAACACTGAGATTAATTTAAATTTAGAATAATGTGAAGATCGTACTTTCTTCCAGGAAATGCCATAGCATTTTTTCCCCTAAATTAGTAATTTTGACAAATTAATATTATTAGCTCTAAACTATAAACTGTCTAACTTTTTTCGACAAATTTTTTACCAACTATTTCTGTTTATTTTCTTTCCACGACATTGAATTCTTGCTTGTTGCATCGATGCTTCGAATATAAATTTTCGTACTTTCCTTCCGTGATCAGTCTGTACTTGTTTATTGATTTTAAGTCCTGCTAAGAACGCCTTCCGTTGTATTTTTGATGGTAAATCGGTGATATATTGCAATAAATAGACGTCTAATGTTCCTTATTCTCTTTACCAGAAACCTAGATATGCAATTCCGAAACTAATATTTCTTCTGCTACATTGCATTGTTTTTCTATGTCATGTCGTTCAAAAAATGACAAAAATAACTGTGGCACTAATAGTACTACAAACTTCTCTTCTAGACCACAAACTTCACTAAACTGGACGTAAGTTTCAATAGCAAAGCTATCATCATCAGCAGAAACACTAAACTGAATAACTGCACTAAAACTACGGTGCAATGATCAGCTTGACTTTTTTCAGGTATAAATTAAGGTAGTTTTAGTGTAGTTATTCAGTTCAGTGTTTCTGCTGATGATGATAGCTTTGCTATCGAAACGTACGCCCAATTTAGTGCAGTTTGTGGTGAGGAGTCGAGAAGAAGTTTGCAGTTGTTGAAAAAGATTGATAAATCATCGTATCTCCTAAACAATTTAAATATGTAACACAATTCTTGTCTTGCCTTATCCATTATTTCTTATCCCCATTCTATTTGTCAGTTTTATTTCAGGTAAAGTACTATTTGCGTTCACAGTACATCAATACGTTACTAAGAAAAATTGGTTAGGGCAAAAAGTTATACAAGAGTTATATAATTTTTAAACAGATCAGCCTACTTAATAAATAATAAAAATGGAGTTAATAATAGGTGGAAAACTAATCATGATTATCAAAGCAGGCCAATCAGCATGAAAATTTGCATAACTTTTTGCTCCAAGCATTTTTTAGTAAAACGAAAATGACATAATGGATTTTTGTCTTGATTTTTAGTTTTTCATTCAACAACATTTCTTGGTAACATTTTAGCATACTATGAATGGAAAATGTACTTTACCTGAACCGCAAATATTTTTGACTCACAATCAGGTATAAAGACTTGCTAGATTTTAAAAATTCGAACGCAAACGATAAAAAATAACTTTCAGATAGAGCAGGACTTATTTCCCAAATATTGAATTCCAATTCGATTTTTTTTGTCTAATAAATCTTTTGTCAACTCCATCCGCGGACACACTGTATATTATATTTAATTTCTTTTTTTTCTTGGTTTATAGGTCGTCAATATTAAAAACATGAATGGGTACGACGTTTCGCTTTATTGAAAATCTTTTTCATGCAGAGGTGCCAGGTAGAGACAGGCCGGGCCAAGTTTTTAAAACAAAAAAAAAACAATTTGTCATTTATTAAACAAAAACATTTTATTTATAATTTACACTTTTTACATTTATTTACATACTTGAAAAAGCTTTTCAATAAAGCCAAACGTCGTACTCATTCATGTTTTTGATATTGACGACCTAAAAACCAAGAAAAAAAAGAAATTAAATATTATATACATGGTCAAGATTTGAAGCTTTAAAACTGTGTATTATGTATATATGTATAAGTATACCTAGGTTACATTATTATTATATGAATATGCATTTCTGTACCGCATTCATAAACGTGTAACAACCTGTCTTAGCAAAGGTATTGTGATATGCGTGAAAAGGAAATAGTTTATCGATCCATTTAAAAATAATACCTCTTTTATGTGTTGCCAATTTACGCCTGTGTAGATATCGATGGGCCTGAATCTCATCGTTAGTAGATTTATAATTAGTTACAATAACTGACCTTCTATCAAGGGAATCTTTTCCAGCACCCACAAGTACATCGGGTGAATTTTTTTTTTCTTGAAACAACACGGTATCGCGACATCTATGCATTGAATCAAAGAAATTGTTCGTCTTGAAGAGATCTATTCTACGACACTAACCTCGCCATTAAAAACCCTATTTTTTTATTGCAGATTTGGATTTTCCAGAAAAAAGAAACACGTATCTTGACAATCATTTTTGTCACAAAAATAATTATTACATCAGCTGTAAACAGTTTAATTTTGCATTGAATTATATTAGGTTTTTTCCCACATTCTCGGTGCAAGCTAGACGTCAATAATTTTATACATTCATAATTCTTACAATTTACAAGATATATATGATATAAATCATTTTTTTTGGAAACATTGTATAGTTCCTGAAGTGTGTTAGAAGACACTACAAAAAACACGATTTAAGATGTACACAAATATGGTAGGGACGAATAACAATGTATCTGATAAACTCGCGAATTGTGATGTGAATATCAGACGCATCCGCTTGAGAACTTGAAATACTTTTACTTAAATACTTTTTAAAACGTATTCTGTTTTGTAAGTCATAGAGTGCATGGCAAAGCATTCGCGCGCATATATGAGGTTCATCTGACAGTCAGCCAATGCGCTGGAACCTTGTTGGAACAAGTCTAATGCAATTCACTGAAAAATCAAACTGTTTACTTATGCAATTATTATTTTTTTTGTTGACAAATTGATTGTCATACAAGTTAGAGATTTTTTGCTCAAGAATCCAAATCTGGATTTCAAAAAATACAATTTGACGTCTATGATTGTGAAACAAAATTTTCACAAAAAAAATCAAACTTTTTTAATATATTTTACTCAATGGTAAGTCACTCAATGGTGCAGAGTTTATTCATATTTCATTCTGTTATTTATGTGTTAACCTGGATAGCCAAATGACTTTAAAAACAGGCAACACTAATTGACTGTTACGGGTTATTTATTAACTTCAAACTCATTAACTTGTTTTAACCAATTCATAGTAAGATTAATAACATTTGTCATAGCTATTTTCTCTTCTCAACTTTACGCTCTTAAAATAATGATTCAAATTTACTGCCACAATTATTTAATTTTCAATTATTTATTGTATTAGTTTAATTCAAAAAAAAAATTAGTGTTCAGCATTTTAATTAATATTTTTATAACGATTTCAACAATTAATAACCTGAAGAAGACTAATATTTCGATCGAAACGTTGTTGAATAATCAAGTGATGTAAAATAAATAAATTGTTGAGCATCTTCATTGAGCATTCTCTTTATCAAAATTAAATAAAAGGAGCCAACCTTATTAAAAAAAATGTATTTGTATGCTGGGTGTAATTGCGATGTCATGTCCAACAACAAAATACTAAATTACTAATCACCTGGCTGTCAGAACAAAATGACGACGCTGCATAGTAGACAGAATGAACCTCATCTGTACCAATTTCAATTTATTCTCGCTTAATGTCCTATTATCAAATTTTGTAGTAATAGAGTAATTTAATAAATAAAAAAACATCGACAGATAGTCGAAGTTTATAGGACACAATTGGCGCTAATGTTCACTAATCTTGTCCCTAATATGCTGATATCGCACCGAATACAACGGAATCCAGTATATACACACATACGTAATGCATTAGCAATCATCGCTCATCACACGGGCAAATTCGAATGTAAAATATGCATTCAGGTAATCAGGTTATCACACTAGCTATGCTCATTTAAAATTCGAACACCATGTGTTTCTAACAGATGGCGCTCCCATCTGTCATATAATATTACATCGAGCACCCGAGCGAGTGATCGATCGATGACCAAATAAAGAAAAGGGAGGCATTATATATGGTTTCTGTTTGTTCTAACAGGAAATAGTACACACATTATTTTTCAGTGCTAGTGCTGACGGACTTTTGTTGCTTGTTGCATCTTTATTCTACACATTGGGTAATTCTTGTCCATACATTAGATACTCTACCGTTAAGCCTGTATGACACGATCAAAGTACCTAAATTTTGGTGTCAAAGTGGTTCAAATTCACTTCAAACTCGTTATGTAAATGGCAACTTTGATAGACTTTGATGACGTCACATCAAATTTTACTTTGACATAAAAAATAGTTGCTGCAACAAATTTCATTATGAAAACCGGTCAAAGTTACGGTGTGCGCGTGCGCAAGCATTGCGGCCAACACAAATTATTTTATAAAAGGTTTAAATTTAATTAAAATAGAAGAATTAAGACTAGCTGTGTCTGTAATTGATACAAACACTTCGCTACTCTACAACTCCTTCTCCAAAACAATCTTAACTCTTAACCTCAAACTCAAAAATAAACAACCGTGAAACTAGTATGTTGGAGCTCCTGAATTATCTCTTTAAATCTTTGGCTGTCAAAGTTAAACTTTGTAATGCAACTTTGATAACAAAGTTTCGGCATTTCTTAAAAAACTTTGATACACTTTGATCGTGTCATACAGGCTTTAAAGCGATGGAGTGCGAAAATTCAATAGGCGTTTTGTCGCGAGGTAACGTTGACTCAACGGTAGGCGCTTTATGGCAACCACAGCGTTGTCGCGCTTGAGCGGTACACACATTTTGAAAGTGACTGTACGTCAACGGTTTCCGAAATCCCGAACCGTGTTGGGTAATGTAGTTAGTTAGAGCGGTTCTGAACATAACCTAAAAAGCTGCAAAAATGAATAAATACTAAATACTTTTTTAGTTTTTAAATTTTACTTCACTCTGAATTCTTGTTTTCTTTTTTTTCATATTTTAAGAAGGTTAATTAAAATAAATTATTTTATTAATTGATTTTGCTAATGCTAAAAATGGAGGTATCTTTAGGTGAAAATGAAATTATGGAGATAACTATCAACCACAAAGGGGTAGAATGTGGCAGCCGTTTGTAAGCGTAAACATAAACCTTAATTTCAATGCAAAAACCAATACGTTTTCGCTATGCAAGAGTATGTCAAAAGACAGATATACACAGAGATTCAAAATGATTGTCAAATCCGCTCCTATAGATAGTAACAGGGTGTAGGTATATGCCGCGTGTTTGTAATGAAGGTTTGAACTAAGTCAGTGTTGGAACATAAGAAAGTAAACGGATCTGTCATAAATAAGGAAAACGTAACCTATATTTGAACTCGCATTATATAAACGACTATAGATTGGTGTTTCTGCTTGTAAAAATGAAATGTAATTAATTTAACTTTACTAAATTATGATTTTACAATTCAGTACTAACTGGTGTTTAACTAAATTTATTTATTACTTTAAATTATAACATACAATTGGTATAATTATTAAGTGACAAAACTGCATCTCTCAGTTCTTCTATGGTATGCATGCGGTTTCTGTAGATCCTATTTTTTAGATAGCCAAACATGAAGTAATCTAATGGGGTTAGATCAGGCGATCTTGGTGGCCATCTTTGTGCTCTAACCAACCTGTCAGCAAAAAACTGTTGAAGAGATTGGCAGGTTTGTCGAGCAGTATGTGCTGGAGCGTTATCGTGCTGAAAATAACCTGCTTCAAGCTCATTTTCTTGTAACTCCGCAATAAACAATTCCAACATCTGTTGGTAACGTTGGGCTGTTACAGTTTTCTCGAAGAAAATTGCTCCTATTATTCGTTGCCTGGACATAGCTAACCAAACTCCAACTTTTACGGGATGCAATTGCGTTTCTCGAAATTCGTGTGGATTTTCTGCAGACCAGATACAATAGTTTTGTAAATTGATATAGTCTGTTAGATAAAACCAGGCTTCATCCGAGAAAACCAATGACAATATTCCAATCGCCTATCGTGATCTAATGGTAATAGTTCCTGTACCGTAGAAACTTTATAGGGATGAAAATCTAACTTTCTTTTGACAGCTCATTGCGCTGAAGTGTATGATAAGCCTATAAAATGTAATAAACTATTTCACTTAATGTTAATATTGATTTTTTACCTGTTTGTTGAGCTATTACCACAGATAAATTCCCTTATTTTCTTACAGCATTCAGAAATACTATTGTTGGTGATATTAGATGTAAATATAAACGATTTGAAAAAAATTATAAGATAAATAATCGAAAGATACTACAACACGAACACCAATGTCGCTAAATGTCAAGAAAATTCATTTAATGTATGAAATTTGTATGTGCTACTTCGCTCATTAAATTGGTAATAAGTATAGATAATTTTTCGGAAAACAGTTTTTTTTCTTACGACAATCATTTTGAATCACATGGTATGCTAGAAAGAGACGGCATTAGTACCGTTTAGGTTCATTCGGTAAGTCAACGGTTCGTCGCGAGAAAACGCGTAAATATCTGTGCACAGTACCACTGCAATAGGGACAGTGTTGTTATCGGTTAGGCTTAAACCGGCTTAAATGTAAAAATATTTTTTAGAATCTGCGCATGCGCAGTGAAGAGAGGTTTTTAGTTTTGATGGTCATTGTTTACGCCAACATTTTGTTCCAATCAACTGTTCCTATTTTCGTTTCATTGATACGCGCGTTAAGTAAGGTTAGGTTGACAGGTTGCAAACTGTAGTGAAGGTAGGGTTCTTACCACAGAACACCAATAAAGAGAAACGCAAGTCCTGTACAATTCGTTGGAAACACGTGACGTCAAACTGGGCGGCCAGCGGAGCCATGTTTACGCAATATGGCGCCAGATTTTAAAAATTAGATATGTTTCGATTTTCCTTAATCTCATCAGTGTGATACGTCTACTAATAATGGTTCGTATTTACAGCTTACACATTACATTTAATTTAACAATGTCGTGATTATAGTTCTAATTTATTTTTTAACAATTTTTGAGATTGTAATTTTTTTCGCTAATAATCGTAACGTGTTTCTTATCATTCATCTAATATGAACAATACATTTTAAGAACTTAGAATTAAGAAACTTTGTTACAACATTGTTAAATGAAATATTGGCGTGTATTGACCATATGCTTGCAGAAATCACAGACATATCTAATTTAAACAAATAACTTCGTCTACAAGTTAGGTTAGAAACACAATTATAATAAACATTTAATTCTCTTTTAAACATGTTCTCTGTTATAAAAACATATGAAAATGTAGATAACAAATGAAGATTCTGAAGCAAGAAAACTTAAACTCTGAAATTCTAAAACAAAAATAAATCTTAATAACACGTAATCAATAAAGTCTCAAAGGAATGTCCTCTGTGCCCATATTAAATTTGGTTTAATTTTGAATACTATTTATAAGCAAGACTTTAACATTAATTAATAATTAAACATTAGAAAAAAAGGAAATTTTGTTGAAATAACCTTGGATTGCGATTTGTTTAAGGAAACAGCTTTTATTGTATGTGTTTATAGATACATAGCCGAAGACATTTCTTAATAAACTAATGTAAGAAAAATGTTGAGCAACTTGGAACAGATTAACGAACACCTCTTACTTTGTGCGAGTGACAGGAAACGGGTGGGAAGTCATTGTTTAGAGATAAAACTGTACACGATTGTGATAAATTAGTAAATGACATGAATTTGAAATCAAATTGTTACTATCTTGTTTTAAAAGAACCAAATTACCTGATTAATTTCCAAAAGTAGGTGACAATGGAGACAACTCATTATTAAAAATATTAAAGAAGTTGTCAGAAAAATAGCATCGTACTTAAAATCCATTTTTAAGTAATGATATTGTAACCTGAACTATCAAAATGCCTTGAGCATATTCGAAGTTTCTACCTCTGCGGTATCATATAATATCCTGCCAAGTTTTCAGCGTTGGTTTATATATTAGAAACCTACGGCAACGAATTCATTCTTTAACTCTATCAAATACTTTGATACCCAGGAATTTACAATTTCTGTGAATCTTAGGCTATAGATATGCCAAATTACACAACGAAAATTTTGCGTTAAATCTAGTAAATTAATTTTAAAATAAAATTTATTACTTACGCTTGAATAGCACAGAGGACGACGTTTTAACACTATTGGCGGTAATTACACTTTGAAATATTAGCGGGCAATGTGGCAAAATCGTCATCATGATGGGCCAAACGTGGGAAATTATAATAAATCTATTAAAAACAATCGGAAATTTTCCTAAAATTCCTACCTGTATCATATTTACAATTACCAAGTGTTTAAGGTTATTTAGATATTGTATTGTGCTGATACTAGGGATACTAGGTTTATGAAGCGATAATTGCCAACATTCATTTAACGAACTGAAATTTGTGACAGAAGTGGGCGGCCGCCTCGTGGCTATGTTCGTTTGTTTCCAATAATGCGTATTACCTTTTCACACCCATGGTTCTTACTATACCAATTCATCTACGATACCGAGTACTGGTGGTGATTGATTGAGCTTTTTGCGATACCTATTGTTACTCATTTAGAAGTATCGATACTTACGAGTACTCCTTAAATAAATTCGATACCTACTATGTCATTAAAATAGATCAAAAAATAGGCTAATTTTTATGGCATTTCAACTTATTACATAATTATTCGGCAAATATTTTAAAATTTTACTTTTAATTATTCAGCATAGAGCTGTAATTGTAAATTTTCTAAAGTTTTATATCCAGATATTATAAAAATAAATTAAAATAACTTACAGAAATGTTGATTTATGAACAGAAAAAGGACGCGTTTTAAGTTTTCTTAGCTTCGATTCTTACGAATTCTCCGTGAGTCATTGTTGGTAGGTCCGGATATCGTTCATTATAAATAATCTGCATGTTCGTCTGACAATTCGTTCACATTCACCATGGGCACAAAATAAATTTAACAAATCATTATTGGAATATACTTCCATATTTTCCATTATAAACTGCACTTGAAAACGTTAACAATATCACTAGAACTGTAAATAAATACTTTACGAATCTGCGGGCTTAAACTGTGTCACATAAAATCAACATTGTTTCAATTTCTGTCAAAAGCAATGCTTACTAGATAGACTTTTGAAGTTTCAGTGTCTTTTGATAGAAAATACGGAATAACAAGAAAACCGTTGCGAATAGGTATAGGGAAAGGCATAGGGAATCGACGCAGAATTAAATTCTGCATCCGATCATGTGATAATATACAGAGTGTCACATAAGAAAAAAACAACTTTTTCAACTTTGAAAATAATGTAAGTAATTGGTAATGCGATAAATAAATTGTCAATGTGGATTTCGAAAGTACCATTCTTATGCTTCAAACCACCCTAGAAGCGCTTACCACCAGTCGAAAATGGGTAAAAGACGCAGTATTGAAATAAGGTTATACATATTTCAAAATTTTCAAAATAATCAACATATCTCAGAAACAAATGAAAATAGGGACAACAATTAAAAAAAAAACATATTGCTATTACAATTAAAACGTTTCACTCTTATTTATGGGGTAAATTAAACATGGCAATTTCGAAACCGTAGCTTATTATTTACGACCCTTATTTTTATTAACGGAAACAAGGGAACAGTTAAAGCGCGAATTGATCGTAAAACCGTTGATATGAGCACGGCCAATCGTAAATGCCCACGGAACCAATAATAATAATCTACCTACAAATAGGAGTTTCTGGTTTCGTATTTTTTCGAACCTTTACGTAAGTACAACATACGACACTTCTTCTGATCAAGCACAAAAAAAAAAAAATTGTTCCCGGAAAAAGGGCAACGAACCTGAACCTGACGAGAAACATACCTCTTTTCTCCGACGCCCACGTACTGCACGTCATGCGTTCTCGAACACAAAGATTGTATTGTGTAATGATTTTTTATTATTATTGTGTTTTTAATCGAAAAGTTAACGTATGATAAATTAATAATGTGTAATTTTTTTTTCTCCGGGTGAATAACCTGTTTGCACGTCACAAATCACGGGAGCTGTAAGGGTGGTCTAAAGTCTAGGGAGCGATAACATTTGGGTTTGATTTTTGTGAATGGTAATTACACGCAATTAATGTGCCGGAAAATACCAGCGTTCTCATACAAAGGAATATTTATTATTCATGTAATTCTTGTTTGGAAACAACGATTATTCAGAAACAATATTGAATAATAATAATAATCCTAATGCTCTAAATATATCTATAATTTATAAGTTAATTAAGAAGTAAATCATGAATGGTATTTCTGTAGAGTTTTGACGAAATATTTTAAGTTACACGTAGGTACTCTTCATTTAATCCTGAAAGCCGTGCGAGTAATAAAGATAGGCAACTCAAATGACTGCTGGTCTAGAGTCCGGATTATCAAAAGTACAGCAAGAGAAAAAAGTTACCTCGGTGCTTGTAGTAAAGAAAAAGGTGACGTGAACATAAATAATTTTTACGGGATATATTGTAAATATAAATAATAGAATAATAAATAAATGAAAGGAATTTAGGGATCCCTTTCCCGACTAGCGGCAATAAATACGGCCGCTACTTGGTGGAAGTATTTTTACATTGTAAATTATTAAATAATTGGGTAGTCTAAATTGACGAAATAGATCTTCCAGTGTTCTGTGCTATAACAGATCTATTACTACTGCGTGAAACTGTTTATATTTTTAATTATTCAATAATTACATGAAGCCCGAATACTCCATTATCTTGAAACATTTATCTACACATTTTTTTTCTTTAATTTAAATATCTACAATAGCAACAAAAATGTTTATGATGATATCAATGTGTTACTGTCATTACCTACTTCTGAATATAAAAATACAGTCAATAAACTTCATATGAAATCGAACTATTCAATAGTTAAATGTAGGTATACTGAAAGGTGTTTATGCGTTTATAAGAAAAATTATAAAAATTAAGGCGTTTTCATTGGATATCTTTGGTATATTTTACATAACGCGAAGAACTGATCCATCACTGTAAAATATAGTGATATTGGTAACAATGGTAATAATTCAGTTTATTTCTTCTATACTAAGTACAGCTATAAATATTAGTGGCTATTGAACAATAACAAATGATCCTTCCTCACTTATTTTTAAAAATAAAAAATGTTATTTATTTTTAAAAATAAAATATAAGTGAAGAAAGACCATCTGTTATTATTTAATATCCATCAATTTCACACCTCACCAATTAGAACAACGCGGATCTATAAATATTAATTGCAGACATTACATTTGCTAATAATATCTGTTTTTGGGCCTCCGAGCTCCGTCCAGCTCATTTTGCAGTACTTCAAAGCGGTTCAAAATGTCACTAAAGGTTGGCCACACTAGATTCCACATGACAGACGTGTAATACATTGTCATTAAGCTACTGTTCAACCATGTTAAGATGAATTGGTGTCTTCATTGCACTTATTATTGATAAATAGATATTAAACTAGAAAGAAAATTACAGAAACAGATTTATTCTCGGAAATGTCAAAATACTAAAGTATGTAACATGTGTACCAACTTGTACTGTCAACTCCCTAGTGTCAAAATTTCTTTTCTATTTTCAATTCAAAATTAATCGACACATTCTCAGTAACTTCAACATTGAAACACGAAATTACCAATGGTTTTATATCAGATGCTAGTAATTTTGATGTCTTTCTGTTGAAGTTACTAAAAATAATTGTGGGAAATTTAAATTTTACCGAGGGGGCATTGATAATAATCTAGATTATTTAAAAAAAAAATTTGATTTCATTATGTAGTTTTAAATAAAAAAAATTAACATCAAAAGAATGTAATTTTAAGTTACATAATAAACAATCATGAAAAATAAATTTAATTTAATTCTGTCGGTGCGTCTTATTATATCAATTTCCGATAATAACCAAAAACCAACATTTTTACAATTTTTTTTTGTGATCTTGGATAAATTTGACAGTTGAAAATAGGTAAAAAAAATACTTCCCAATTATTATTTTCGAAAATGGTAAATTTTATTTACTGCATTTAATGATTATTATTCTGCATTACCATTTCGGCGAAAGTGCCTTCTTCAGGTGCTTTATAATGAATTAACTGTAAATACAAAACAATACAATAATTGTGTTAATATAACTAAGATTTTTTATATAAAGCAAATTTTTTGAAAGTATAAAATATTTAATAAAATTAAATAATATATTAAATTGTATGTACAGTAATTCAACAAGTGATGCAAAATTAATTAAGAAATTAATTTTAAATTTTCAAATTCACTTATAGAATCATCAAAAAACAGTAAAATAGTAAAATTTTAAAGAAAAATAAGTAGTTAGGTTGTTGGAATATTTATTGGTTGTGCTCTACGACGTATTCCAATACTCAGTATACCAATAAATCAAATAAATTATGAGATACTTACGAAACGCAACAGTCATTAAGAAAAATTAGAAAAACTACTGGAAGAGACTATTCAAAGAATAAAATCAGTTAGTGTATCTCGTTTACAAATATCCCATATCGAACGATTTTAATGAAATAAAATAATTTAAAGTTAAATTTATTTTATTGTTTAAATTTGGAATTTTTCGTTGTCATATACTTTTGATCTTTATCAGTGAAGTACTTGGATTCTTTTGATTTGCAATATCCAAAAATATCGGGTTTACTATGATAAACTTGTCATTCAAAGTAAATAAATGCAAAGACGGAATAGCGTGTTTAACAGTTAATGAGAAAGTTGAAATTGTTCGTATTGACATTACTTTTTATTTAATAAACTTAAAATAAAATATTATAATGTTAAATAAACTTAATAAACTTTTTATTTATTAAATTGTTTTTAAGTGCCACAACTCATTTCATTACTATTGTTAAACAACTAACGCATTTATCAAACTAAATTCATTTAAATATCACTTATTTACAATTTCAATTTATATGCACTATTGTTTTCATTATTTATTTCTACATTGGCTGTCTCTACCGAACTATCGAATAGAACTCGCCAATAGAATTCCTCGATTGTCTTGTCCTCGTTCGCGGACGTGCTTATATCTGGCGCGTCTTATTCTAGAGCGGTCTACATCTTTCCTGAACGTTCTCGTGCATTCGCACTAGAAACTTTGATTGCCTATGAGGCCTACAATAGCGCCTCTATGAGCGGTTTAATTATCTGCGATGATCTCTGCTTTACACCGCTAGCACCATCTGTTGGCGCAGTTGGAAATTCGAATTCAAAATTTTAAAATAGGCGCGCGTAAAAATAAACATATGCATCGTCAATTAAACTTTTTTGTCGTCAGATTGGGTATTGTTTACTGCCCTTGTGGGAATATGCATGAATATTGTGGTTAATGAAAGTAAAACTTTTAGTAACTATTTTTTACAGTTTCTACTATTATAGTGTTTAAAACTTCATAGTTGGCGAATCGCTAAAAAATATTTTTAACTAAATAGGGACTTCGTTAAGTAAAAGTCATGTCAGCGCCCAATATTATAAATGCCCTGCGGTGACTAAATCACGTCATTTCATCCTGATCTTTAAATAGGATTGTAAAAAGTTGTTTTTGTTTTGTGCTATAATTTGCGTATACATTATACACACACACAAAATTCTATAAATATTAAGAATTTTATATCGCAAATACCACTTTCGCAACGTTTTTTTGGGAAATATGGCAACCTTATTCTTAGGTAAAAATTTCAGTTATCAAGTTTTTTTTTTTAATAAATTGTGCCTTATACATACATACACTCAGTTGAAAAATGAAATGATCCACTTTTATCTAATAAAACACATCTTGGCAATTACTTTCCAATATCTTTTCAATTCAGGTCATCTTAGATAGTTTTACTTCCTGCCATCAATCTAAGACAAATTGCTAATAAAGCCTTTTCTTAAAAAGATGGACAAAAACCAATCAATAATACCATGTAGATACCGATCAGCAATTAGTATCCCCTCTGAAGTACTTCAGGTATTGAATACAGGGTTCGTCAAAGGATGACCCTACATAGTATCAAACCCTCTCTAGCAATTATCGCGATGGCACCTTTCGCGAAACGAGGTCATCGCGAAACCTGTCCCTATTAAATTGAAGCGAGTGTTTTACGCGTCCCAAGATAGCCGTTGGTAGCGAATCACATTTGAACCAACACCGGGTTGCTGTAAAATGTCCGCGAATGCGTAGGTATAGCAATAATGCAACAGCCATGATTGAAGTTGTGGTCTACTCCACGCAGACACGTATATTATTTATCGGAGTTAGTTTTTATTGCATTTAAATTAGTTTAGGCATATTTGATTTCTCCACGGAGCTTCATATTATACCCATTACGTCATAATGAAACGTATGCAACCCGATTTACTCATCGGTAATACTGTAATCAATGCTTTAACCAATGTATTTGTATCATCCATATAGAATGGATGAAATTATAGAATATAATAACATAAATGACATAACTTTGACAACAATTTTGACATATTAAGTTGTTAACTTTTGAAGACGGTTTATCAGCGTCATAGTGAACATAAGCTTATTCGATATATTATTTTGGTTTTTTGGTTGCAGGGCTTTATGTAGGTTAGACATAGTATTTATTAAAGAAAGAAAATTAGTAGAATCAGAATGTTGGCGGCTCCGCATCACATGTTGGGAACCATGCTAATGACAATTTTTAAATTATGACATTTTATTTATGAAAAACTAAATAATTTCAATTCATCCTAAACCCCATGCACCTCCTAAAGGCACTACACGAGGCTATCTATTCTAAGTACTATGTGGATTCCATATCAATTTAAATGTTCCTGCTCCAATTAAATAATTTCCCAATGATTATCAATAATAATAATAATAATAATAATAATAACAAAAATATAATAAAACGGTCATCTATCAGCCATTCAAATAAAACATGCCAGACTGTATCTACCCCACCACATTCACAATGCGAATCATTAACCCTCCCAATTCTACATAAATATGATTTAAAATTACCGTGACCCGTTATTAATTCTACCGCCTGATACGATAAATTAACCCTCATTTCCTTAAAACGTGTAACGTTACCTACCGATAAATATTCCAACTCTCTATAATAACAAATCAGTCGGATTTTTTAAATTCTCTAATGCCTCTCTAATACAGGCAAGCTATCAGTTATAATTCGCATGTTCCGTATAAGTTCCCACTCGCGCCTAGCATAATGTACTGCATAATTTATTGCAAATAATTCTGCCTGAAAATTATTGCAATGACCATATCGCCCTCACCCTTCGACCCATCCGTAAAAAAATCTAAACCCTCTCCAAAAGCGACTATAAACGAAAATGCTGGTTTTGTGGATGTTGCTGCTTTATTCTTCAATTAAAATAACACATTTTTTTCCACATGTCAAAGATTTATTATACGTTTCAACTTGTATAATAGTCTTCTTCAGTAAAAAAATTGTTTTCAATTATATAAGCCAACATGCTGTTTTTCTCTATTTTATTTTAATTTGTATACAAAAATTCTTTTTTTGTTACAAAACTCAAACAATAATTTATATAGAAAAACAATATAAATGAGTTTCTACATAAATTAATTAAGGAATAAAGCCACAATATCCATAGAAACCGCATTTTCGTTAATAAAATTACTGACTATGAAACTTATACATTTTACAAGTACCTATAAATTAGTTATAAGTTATAAGCAATACTCTTTTAATTCCACGGGATGAATTCGACCCCTTATATCTACTCGCCTTTCTAAATCGCGCGGTTCTAATCTAATCCTGTCACCGTAATTAAACCCTTAAACCCTATTTTAATCGTGTCCCTACGAAATTTAAGTTCCCTCAAAAGTAAATTTACTGGTAATATATCCGAAATAACGTACGCCGCTTCTGCCGAAATAGATGAATACGCGTTTGCGACCCTTAAATTATGACAGATAACATTGAAGTCAAAAATATTTACTTAAAACAGTCACTGGTATGTGAAATATTTGTAAACGTTTTGCAAAAATATGCTTTTTGTGCAAACTGGTGTAGGAAATATTATATTTTCACAGGCACGTATACAACTTGATTGAGTTTATAGGGAGAGGGGGTAATGGAGATGGTATTTTTATTTTAATTAAAAAGGAAAAAAAAAAGGTCTGCTAGATACATTTTCTATATGTCATCATGGGAGGGGTAATTACACAAAATAAAAGTAATCAGGAAGAAGAATCAGTGTTTGTCTTTAAATGTAAGATTTTAATTGTGATGTTTCTCTGGCTCGGGAGGAGGAGGGGCGATTACCCCATTACCGCTCTCCCCTCCCCTCCCTTGTATACGCGCCTATATTTTTATATTTTTCTAATGAAAACATTCAATACTTTTAAAAAATACGTAAAACTATTTCTTTTGTGTTGGCTCTGCCAATAGATAGACGGGGAGTATGAGAAAGGAGGTACCTATTATTTATAATTATATTAATTGACGTGATATTTATTGTACAGTACATATAACGCACACTCAAAAGTGTAGTTTATTTTCTAAAGCAAATGATACAATAATTTATTTTTTTCAAATACACAATATTTTAATATTACTATTTTTAAGGTTCAAGACGCATGCCTACTCCACGGCATTTTACTGAAAATGTTCCCACTTTCTGCATTTCAAATCACATATTATGATGTGGGCGTGAGCCAGTGGCGTAGGAGGCCTTTCCAAAACACCTGTCGTATATTCACCGAACAAATACGTGGTCAACGCCTAATAGCTAACTTTTCTATTGCTTAGAAAAACCATACGCAAGATGCAAATACAAAAATAATGGTATTAAAATGCGCATTTCAAAATTCAAAGAAAGCATCCTGTGGATTGCGTATCTGTTCCGTAAATGGAGTGTAAATTCCGTTAATAGTGCAATGTCTTAAAATTTCCGAAATTGAAGGTCTATGATCGTCTTATCTACGCCACTGGTGTTAGCATAGTAACAAACTTCTATCTCATCATGATTTAAACTGTAGATGGTGAATTATATTCATTTATTAATTATTAATTCCATAATATTTTTTTTAGGTACTACCTGGCCTATATGTTGGCAACTATCGTGATTCAAAGGACAATGCTCAATTAGCAAAATACAATATAACACATATCTTGTCCATACACGATACAGCAAAGAAGCTTCATGTCGTAAGTATACCGTAATATAATATACAGATGTCCTGCACTCAAATAACTCATTTTAACAATAGTGTCCCTACACTAAAAGTTGACCAGAATCACTTTTCTTCAATCTTTAACCAAGTAAATACCGATCTGAACCCATTTCAGGACAAACATTACTTATGCGTCCTCGCTTCGGACAGTCCAGACCAGAACCTCACCCAATATTTTTCCCTGTGCAATGATTTCATCCACGCAGCTCGATTGAGAGATGGCAACGTCCTGATACATTGGTAAGCAGCTTCCACGTCGTTTAAAATTTACCAATTTCTACCTGCCTAAGACGATGTGTGCAGATAAAATTGCGGATATACATACAAATATGTAGAATTAATGAAGTTTTCAGTTTGGCTGGCATGTCGAGGAGCGTGACCGTGGCGGTGGCTTACATCATGTCGGTAACGAATTTATCGTGGAAAGAAGCCCTGAAGGTGGTCAGGGCGGGTCGAAACGTCGCCAACCCGAATTTCGGTTTCCAACGGCAATTGCAGGAATTTGAGGACCTGAAGCTCATGGAGGTATGTCTCTAAATCTTCTTACCATGATCCTTGCCCACTTGGCAAAATAACATGACTATAACGTCGTCTAAATGTTATCTTGTAAAATATATACAATGTACCACATGCAGTAACATTTCTACGACTGTTTAATGTCCGCCTAAGCGATATTACGAAACAATATTTCCCAGTAATATTAATATGAAATCTTTGAGTAACATTGCTTTAACATGACGATTAATGTTGAAGTATAACTCTTCCGTAACATTTCTCATATGTTAAAGAGAAATATTGATACAGTGTGGCAATTAAATGTTTCTATAAATATATCTACACTAATGTTTCTATTAGGATCTTTTATTTACTCCAAAAGTTCTTGCTGCATTATACAAGAAACATGATATTGAGGTTTATCGAGAGGTTATATTAATTAATATAAAACGGAATCTCAATTAGTCTTATTGAAATTGAATGTTATATAATTTCATGTTACCCTCGATAGATCGGGCTCCTCTGTTTATACGAATTTATCTTCACTTAATAAAATTACAATATTAACATTAAACATTAATGCCAGAAAAATATAATGGGTAAGACATTTTTATAATATAACATTATAAGTCTTTTTTGTAGTTATTTTTGCAGATACATTAAAATGGTCAATCATATATGATATAGTTCTATGTAAAAACTAAATAGTAATACTATGAATAATATTATAAATAGCTATTTAAGTAAACGAAATACATTAATAAATAGTTTAAAAAGTAAAATGCTGCTTACAGAAGACAATAAAGGCATTTATTGATTAAAAAAAAAAGTATATTAAATTCCATTTAATAAACTTCAGTATTGGAAACAGATTATGGGGACATAAATTAACATGAATAGAATCTAAAACAAAACTCACAACACATAAGAAAACGCCCCGAATGCATTTTATTCCTTTGAACATTTTGCTGTTTTTTCTATCAATCTTTGTTTTGCATAACGAAACCATTCCATGACAGTTATTTCGTATTCTGTATCTGTGAGTACAATATTTCTCTCAATTCTCTCTGAAATTAAAAAAAAGACCGTAAAATAGAGATCAGAAAAACTATTTTATTTATATGAAAATTGAGGATAAGCTGCATATTTTATATACAGGGTTTTCCACGGAACTGGCTGGTTAGAAGTTTTCCGGCTTAACGAAATTCCTCAGTTTTAAAAATTTGGGGTTTGCAACAATTTGGCACTTACTTTCTTTCTAAAATATTTTCAGTTTTTTTTGCAATTCCGGTTAACCGGAAGTCGCCACGAACTTTGTTATTTTAAATGGAACACCCTATATATTATTATATTTTTGAATTTACCATAAAATTCTATGCATTCTCAGTGAATGTAAAATAAATTTAAAGTATCCAGGTTAAAATAAGCTCCTTCAATATTTTTCATTATCTAATTCATAAGTTCCATAATAATATGCATTTATCTGAACACGCGACGTGTAACAAATAATGATTATAACAATAATACTTACTAATAATAATAAATTGTTGTGATGTTAATGTCATGGCCCACCAGATAGAAATTATTCGGCCATTTGAAAGCGGTAATAAACAAAACGAGTAATTTAGAAGAAAACTACTGAAGATGGGTATAGGGAGTGCTACAGCAAATCGGCATAGAATTTAATTGTACATCCAAAAATAGAAAAATGTACAGGGTGTTCTATTTCAAAAAATTAAGTTTTGCAACATTCAAAATTCTTGGATATGTCACTAATTTTTAAACACCCTGTATAATGTCACTGATTTTTTTTTTCTACGTTTTGGTAAAACAATGTTAGTACTTGTTGATTTCAAAGTCGGAGATTTCTGGCACTTAAATCAAGTGAGAATTAATCAATTACATACAACAATGTAAATGTCAAAATTTTAACAAAAATCGTAATATCTTAGAAACAGTTGAAGATAAGTATAAGATACCCTAATGGTCGTACCCTAAAAATCGTCATAGAATTTTATGGTAAATTCAAAAATATAATAATATATAGGGTGTTCCATTTAAAATAACAAAGTTCGTGGCGACTTCCGGTTAACCGGAAGTGCAAAAAAGGTGAAAATATTTTAAAAAGAAAGTAAGTGCCAAATTGTTGCAAACCCCAAATTTTTAAAACTGAGGAATTTCGTTAAGTCGGAAAACTTCTATCCAGCCAGTTCCGTGGAAAACCCTGTATAACACTGTTTATAATTATTGTAAAATTGGTATTTGATCAAGAATTACTATCAATTCTAAGAATGACATTACGTGACATTGCTCATCCTTATAGCACAACAGGTAGGTTTTACTATAATAGGTTTATGATATACATAATACATATCTGTCTTTAAAGATCTTCGATGAATTTGAAAGGATCGACATACCTACTTTAGCATTATAAATAAAACTTACCTGATAATGTTGATTCACTATTGACGAGAATTTTTTCTCATCAAAAGAATTGCGACGCACAATCTTAAGATAGTCCTATCCACGCCCTGTCCAGTCACGATTTCCGTATATTGTGAAAGAGGGGGTTCACAGGTTCACGCCAACTCGTGTATGCGTGGTACGAAAAAACTTGTGATGGCAAGCGATACTAACTTTTACAAGTGCGCAGTGCGCAACCACAACCCCATTAACATGATTATTATAGGCTACAAAAAGTGTTCAAAAATTTCATCATCATTATTTACTTTATAGAGAAAATTTGCTCCATTAGTTTTGTGTTTTTAAAATTCTAAATTTGCAGAAACATATATACGTACCTATCTTACACTTTATAAAATGTAAATATGTTAATGTTACAAGCGCAAATGTTGTAACATTCCTTGTAATGATTCACCTTGTAAATATGGCAATGTTACAACTAAATATTACTTTAACATTTCTGACAACAAAGCCTTTGTTTTGCAACATTGTTTTAAAATATTTTTTCCTGATTACATAGAAATGTTACTGTAATGGCCTGCAATATTTCTATCATTATTTAATGTTGCTACAAAATTTCAGTAACATGCTTTTGTTTAACATTGCTGTCTAGTAAATAATGTAATATTACTGGGATATCTGCAACATTACTTGCCAAGTGGGTGTTGTTTGGTCTTAAATTAAATTCGTCTCTCAGGAAAGGAAGAGGTTAAAAGAACGATATCCCAGCTTGGCCTTGATAGAGAAGGATAAGGAACAATGTGCTCTGATGCTCAATAACTACGAGGAATTATTGTCTTCGAGGACGATTTGTGAAGGCCGTTGTAGTATGGGACAACAATGTCCGACCGGTGTTTGCCGCTCTTCGGAGCCTAAGCGATCTAGAAGACGTAGCAGCAGATCGCAAACCGAAATGAAAAGAAGCCCCAGTTCCACAAGCGTGCGCCCTAGATCCGGACCTGCGAAACTCTACAGTTACACAGGTGCATACGTAATCTATTCGGAACCTTTTGCAATCATCATGCATTTTCAGGTTCGGCTCCCCCTTCTCGTGCCGGATCTCGCCTGGACATAGCCGCAGACAGTGGCTCGATGACAGCGCCCGTCACACCTCTGGGAAGTCCCCCAGTAACGCCCAGAAAGAAGGGGAAGACGGCGAACAATAATTCCGCGTCCGTTCCACTCAAAGAAATTCCCGATTCATAGCTAACGCTTACGGGGACAATATCAGTATCTGATGTCTTTAGGATAGAGGTGAAAACCTATACGTCGTAACAGAGAGAAGTAGATTCCCTAAAACGTGTAAAGCAATTTTTTGCTATTAATGAATAAGTCTTATAATCTGGACGTCATTAAATTTTAATTTTACAGTTCTGTGCGCAGTGTAGAGAAGATACAGTATAGTACAGAGACATTTCCCATCAAGAAATATGAATAAAATTGTTCGTTCCTAAACTAATGACCTTGAGTTACCGTTTTGAAAACTAGCGCCTCTACTGCTTTTAACGTGAGCTAGTATACTCAAGAATTTAGCCGATAACTGAATAGGAAAATAGGTGATCTGCGCTACGATGTATTTATTGGTGACCACGAACATTTTACTGCGCTTTTAAAAATTGATGACGGAAAACTATCACTATTAGAGTTGGGATATTGTTTCCGCAGTCCAGAACAAGGCAAGGCGAGTGTGTGAACAAACAGGCGACCTTATGATGCGTACCTTACTTATTTATGTTTTTTAAATAACACTCTTACCTTATTCACAACTGTTTTTGCGCAACGCGAAGTGGATAGACTGACAAGAAGTTGACAGCATGAAGTAAGTTTCCACGTTTGTTTCGGAGAACAACGTACTGCTGTGTACTGACTGAATTTGAAAATGCAAAATGAATTTAAAAAAATGAAAAGGAAAAATTAAATTAGCTAACTCAACGGATAAAAATTAAAAGGGCGCAAAAGAACAATTAACCTCAGAGTTACCCTCGCAAATTAAAATTAATCGCGAAAAGTAAAATGTGGGTGAAAGAAATCTGACTTTCTTAATATACCCCAAAAATTGAAGAGGTTTAATTTAAAATAAAAAACTAGAATTTTTAACCCAAAGATGCTAAATAACAATCAAAATTTATTATAGAAAAAAAGAAAAAAAAGAAGTTAATTACAAATTTGCAGAAAAAAAAACCGTGAACAGAGGGTTCTGGCCTAAATCTAAAAACTGCACGTGATTCCAAAATTACAATAGGACAATAAAATAGGACAATGCTATTTCCTATATCAAAGCAAAAGATTTAGTTTGTTCAGGAAGATAATTCTTTTTTTCAATAAAATCCACGTGGTTTCAAATTAAAATAAAATAAATTCGTGGAACACTAAAAATTTACAAGATTGAAAATTAACAGCAAGCACAATCATTCTATTCCCCCAACCCGAGGTGATTGATAAATAAAACTGAAACAGCAAAATGAAAAACGGAAAAATTAATTCTATAATCTAAATTGAAAAAAAAATAAATTGCAAATATATCTTCCCGACCAAAAATAATAAATGATCTTATATCTATAATGTGCACACATCAATACAATAACAATTATTATTAAGCGAATTCCTTGATGGACAATATAAATTCAATTTATGCGAATTAAAATCTCAAGAATTACAAAATGAAATACAAAATGGCAGCAAAGAAATCAAAAATACATGTATTCACGCTAGCGTCTACCAAGGAACTCTAGAACAAACATCTATCGCTGCGTACAACGCAAACGCACAATTCACCGACAAAAATCTAGTAGAACAAACATAAAATTCTAGACTAACGAAAACTAGACATTTAAAAGAACGGACTTAATTTAAAAACTTAAGACTAAATTAAATAAATCTAATAATTAACTCTTTAACTAAATTTATACAAACTAAACATTATTATGAAAATTTCTCGGTACAATGATTCAGCAGTTTTAAGCAAATCAAATATGCAACACAAAATACACTCACGGTAAATGGGTTGCCACAGCAGTACGTTGCGATCAAAAGCTTTTCTTTTATTCTAGAGATATAATATAATATAATCTTTCTATGATATTTACAGTCGCCTTTGCCCACCACATCAACGGTTTATCACAGTACATTCTCTTCTGCACATTCGTCATACTCAATAATTATACGTCCGCTTTATATAAAGATCCGCTCGGTATTAACTTATAATTCCACGCATCATCTGTTTCATTGCATTACATTGCTGGGAGCATTGCGTACCCAATATTACCCTGAGCTGTGGAAAAGCATTGTAACTCTAGATATTACCGTATCTTCTGTACACTGTGACTCGGTTTTTGGTGATTTTTGTACAGCGGCAGTATTTAGCGATTTCTTTCGTTAAATGTACCTAAATTTGGACGCCAGATTCTGGCAATATGCAACCAAATAGTAAATTAAATAAGAAAGTGAAAATAACCGATAAAAAGAATAGAACTCTAGTCCGGAAGTGTACTTCTTGTGATATATCAAAAGATCTATGCCATTTTCCTTAATTACCAACTGTGATTATTGGGTTGCCTATGGAAATTCGGAAATTATTATATTTGTTTAAAATTAATTGGAAACTGGCAATTTGTGTGCATCATGAGTACAATTACAATGAAAGGGGATTGGTATTAATTTTGCTATATTACAAGGGTTTTACATTTAATGCGTCCTGATGTTATTGTTGATAAGCGTCTATTTTGGTAACAAATTTTTATCGAAGCAAGTGTTGCTTGATTAGAGATTTTATTTTAGCTCAAAATGGAAATATTATAATATATACATATATATACACATAAAATAAAAAATAAAGAATATATTTAATAAGAAATATTATATTATTAAAGTACAATCGTTAAATATTACAAAGATTGAAATATATATATACATATACAATAACCAAATTACAGACGGTGACCAAAAATATTTACCGATTCTGCGCGTGAAAATTCACAGATCACTGAAATAAGATGCCGCATCCAAATGTTTCTAGGAGAATTGCCTGAAGTGGAATAGAGAATATGAGTATGAACTATACAACCAGTCATGCTTGTCACCAGTCATGGTGACTATATATACATTTTATTTGCATATGATAACTAATAAAAAGAAAGATGATAATAAGGATACTACGTTTGCAATAACAAAACTACTCTTGAACTGGCACGAGCCACATGACAATGGTAGAAGAGAAATCTAGAGTTTGTTCAACAGGTTTCGTCAAATTTTTACGAAATCGTGCGATTTTGTTTGCAATTTTTAAAGGCCAGTTTTCTCCTACTATGGTAAGTGGCGACATCTTTCAGTAATCTGTGATCTTTGGGTCTAATAAATCGCTAATGAGGATGTGTTGAAACTTTATAAATATGAATGATATACAGTGGAACCTCGTTAAGTCGGACCCCGTGAACTCGGATCAATTTTTTTTTAGAACTGCGCGTTGTGTCAAATAGTATATATTTGTTTAAAATGAGTAATAAAATATAATTGTTCGGTTTGTTCTATGAAGTCATTTTTCTGCAAATATGTACTGTTTTATTTTTTTTTTTTTTACTCTACTGTCCGTGTAAAGGTGAGTTTTCACAACGGCGGATTTAAATTCCGCATAGGAAATTACATAAACAAATTAATGTAGTTTTCAGATACGCGGAGCGTTTCTGGTGAATTCTAGTAACATTTCATTTTACAAAGGTATCCAATCTGCCATTTCTGAGTTTTGACAAGTTTGTTTGATCCATCATCCATCAGCATTCATCAGAATCAGAAAGAAGTGATGTGTGACTTGAATAATTGAACTTGAAGTTTGAAACAATGAATACAAAAGTTCGAACAATTTGTTTGATTGTATTATTTTATTCCGTTTTTTTTTTCACTCCACATTCGTCGCATACGACCATCTGTATATAAAAAAAACTGATCACAATTACGATAAAACACGTATAAATTGCCTCTTCTTCGACAGAATCCATCGACCGACGTCGACTAGAACTAGTAAACAAAGATTAAAGCTAAAATTCGCTTGAAACTGAAAAATTCAGTATAAACTGCGGCACCGCAAAATTTTAAACCATCTGAAAATATTTCGCGCCATTGACATTTTGAATATTTTGCAACCAATCATGTGAAATGCGCTAAAAAAATCCACCGTCCGCTGTTCTAAAAACTTACCTTAACCCAGATCGATCCCAATTGATCCGGATTAATGAGGTTCCACTGTACTTTTAAAAATCTCTCATCCCTGAAGGAACGTATGTAAAGTTTTATTAAATTGTTTATTGCAATAGAGATAATAGATAATATATCAGTATCTAAAAGGAAATATTATTTAAAATTTTGACACCGTCTATATACGATTTTACGAGAATGGAAATAGTTAAAAGGATACATATTTCTTTACATATACATGCACAGATACGTATAATTCAAAACAATACACACACTAACTTATAGTTGAATGTAGAAATGATATTTTACTATATGAATTAAGCAACTTTTTTTGCAATCAAAAGTTATGTTTATTTTCCTTTGATAGCGATCAAAACGAGTAGTTTAAAACGTTTATCATTAATTAATACTATGTATTCTGCGGTATTTATCCATTACTATATATTTCTTTTTTCTTATCCGCCTATTTCTTATTCAGAGATTGGCGAACATTCCTTATTTTTATATTCCTACATTGCAGTTCCTCATGAATTCGAATTTTGTGATCAATATCATTGACTTTAAGATAAACACGCTAAAAGATATACATTTTACATTCAAAGCAGAAATGACAAAACTTGTGTGTAGGAGGAAAGCAAACTGCAACTCGTTTTGATTAAGACAAATAATTATAATTTACACATAAAATTCCATCCAATAAATAAATTACGTAAAATATCCAAAATTAACAAATATACAATACAATGGGAAAGTTAAAAAATATATCTAAATACTTTCTAATTAATTGCAATGCAATGTTAATAGTAGAACTTAGGCGTCAGAATGTAGCGAATGAAACCTTTATTATATATCTACATAAATGTCTTATCAAATTTACATGGAGCAATATAATTATTAAACCATTATTTATTTGTATATTTGTTTCTTTATATAATGTTTTAATGCCTTTAAACTATTTGAATCTATTTAGAAAATTCCATTAAATATTCAGATAACTTTTATGCTTTTAAAACATGTTAGATCGCTAATTTTTTTTCTGTCTGTGCATTCATTTTTATTCTAATATTCAAAGATTCTTAAGACGAATAGGAAGACAGCAAATGATGCAAGAAATGAATTTCTATTAGGCTAATGTAATTTAATTGCTTAAATCGACAATCTTTGTCAGAAACGTTTCGCCGATAGATTTCTTTGTTCAGAAGGCATAGGAAAAGTACGTTTATATCTGAAGCTTAATGGTATTTCTGGGATAGAGTAGGAAATCCCAACAAAAAGTTATTTTAGTAAATTTTGTAATATTTAGATACCTAGTTTAAACTAATGTTAAAGTGTGTTGTATTATTTTGTTATTTAATACTTTTGTACGATCAATTATTAACTATTACCTTCTACAAGGCGGTCCACAATATGAAATTAATTACTGTACCTTGCAATTGAAGTAATATAGATCTCTCCCATCCTTAATACGATGTAAGTTTTCTGAAACCAGGCATATTGCAGTGTTGCCGCACATCGCGGTGGCTATTGATAATTTTTTGTCGGCAACACGGTATTTTTTATATATAATTTAAGAGATTTCGGTTTTTTCAATAGCACTTTCCAATACCATAACTCAATAATTTTAGCCCTTTTTTTACTGTTTCCCTTAAAACCGCTGCTCCAGAAACCAAAATATTAAGAATTTTCTCTCCCAAATTGTGTCAAAAATAAGGTATTGTTTAAAAAAAAAACACTGTTTCAATAATTAGCCATTATATCTGACAATACTACAATTCTTGTAGAAAATAGTACCAGTCTATCACTTCAAACAAAAAAGTTAGCCTATGTCAGGTTTGAAAAAGCTTACACTGTATGATTATTAGAATTAAGTATCGCGAAATAAAACACAAACATTTCTTTTTAATTTTTTATTTGTACATTAGTGTATTACAAATTGTCATAAAACAGATGAAAAATATATTGCATTATTTCCACATTAAATATATATTTTGATTATTATCAATAAGTACCCATTTATTAGTCATTTTATACTAATTTTGGCCATTTGTTTCTTCTAAGATATATCAACTTTAACAACAGCTGAACTAACAACAATGGTGTTAGTATTATTAATAAAACACCGTAAAAAATTAAGGTCGGGAACCTCGTAGGTGACCACAATACTGTGTACTCTAAATCATCATTTTCTAAAATAATCAAATTGATTTTAGAATACAGGAATGAAGGCAAGTAACTTTACCTATTATCGCATATCCGTAACCCATATGTGATGTGCCCATCCTATACGAACAAGTGGGAACCATAAATTCGTACACGTAATCTCGTTTTAGGGTAAAATGAAAATAATTCTTCGTTTTTGGATAGGTAACCTCTATTAGGCGATTATCGGTGTTTACGACATTGTAATGAATAATTTTCGATTTATGTTCGTGGGCTGTGAAGAGAACGTGAGGTTGCAGCTCTTCTAATACCTTTAAGATAACGAAAATTATCAGCAAAATTAATAAATCACCATCACCAAAAATAAGTACTTCCGTGGCGAATCGCGAATAAACTTGTAATATAGGAATGTGGCTCAAACCGACTCTAGTCCTACCTTCACCGGACAATTGGTTGCTTTCAACTATGTTCGGAATGTATTCTACAAGTCTGTTAATGGTGTAAAACGTTATATCGTTAAATTGCATATTGTCAGGTTGTAGAAAAACCCGATTGAATTTATCAGCCTTTTGCGCTGTAATGATATCTGCGCCTTCACCGCCGATATCATTGTCTCCTGGCAACCAAATGCTACTATAAAACAAATTTCAGTTACAATTCGAAGTCTTCTCTTATTGATTCGATATTACCTTAATAGTAGAATTTCTATTGACAGAGAATATACGATATAATCTATTCACATATTGTTCAAAGTCATTTTGCGACGATATTGAACCTTCGTCGAATAAATCACCCAGGAATATCACTACGTCTGGTTGAACAAAATTGAATACCCGTTGATATGTTACCCGTAAATACCTTTACAAAGAAATAAATTTTTAGTTGCATGTAAATTTTAAATCTATTTTTGTTTGAATTTTATATACCGAACGCGCCTTGCCAAATACAAACAGTTATACAGGGGATTCAAGATAAAGACCCCATGCAAATTGGAGAAAAGTTGCGCAATTATGTGTGCGCAATAAAATTGTGTTGAGAATTTCAAAATATCGTGAATAGTTTTTGAGATATTAAGGAAAAAGTGAAAATCGTGAAATTTTTATTTTTTGCCTAGTGAGGTTCTATTTGAAGAGATAACGAAAAACGAAAAATATCTTTTTACGCCATTTTTTATTCTTTATCACATTTGACTTTGTATATGTTCAAAATTTAGAAAAATATGTAAAGTCTGCGTTGTAACTTTATTTCAACATTCTATTTTAGTAAACGAATACGAACATAGAAATTCTATTTTAAAAAGGAATACATTAAAATACAATATCAAAATTAGAAATCTTGTTAAAAATAAACAAATTGATTCATATCATAGAATTCCTTTTACGCACTAAGCCGCAGTAATTATAGTTACAGTTCATCCTAAATTGCATTCACCTTATTTTCGCTTGATGTTAACTTTTTCTTTTGGTCGAGACTGATACATTCATTCAGAAATTGCTATTTTTTTATGGAAATAGGTTTCAAATGGAGGGCGATATTTTGCAGGTTCTTTGTTTAAAACTATAGTAGAATAATGAGTACATACAAATAATTTTTCTATGGAATGAAAAGATCAATAATAAAATATCAAAAAATACAGTACACTCCCAAAATATATTAAACTTGTAATTATTTCAAGAAGGCTTTCTTGTATAGTTTTTTTTTCTCTTAAATGTATTTTAATCAGCACTAAGAATACTGAAACCTTTGCTAATTTAACGGAATTTATGGCACCATGTTAGCAATAGAGAGCCCCAAAACGATTTGAAAAGGCTATGTATTTATTAATACATAATCACTTTAACAGATACTTTAAAAAACCTTGAAAACTTTGCAGTTATTGAAAAGATGCGCATGAAAATTGTTTGCACAAAACTCAAAACCTTTAGGTAGTCAGTACAACAGTCAAAATATCTGAATTGCCCCAAAATATATTGAATAATTATTTCAAAAGTGCTTCTTGTGAATGCATTCTAATTTAGGAAAAAAACACTGAATTTTTGCTAATTTAATCGAATTTGTGGCAAGAAATTAGCAATAGTGCCCTGAAATGTTTGAGCTGGCTATGTATTTATTTAGTACAGTATAAACTTAAGCCAGTAACAGTTCACCTCATTACAATTTCCCATTATCGAAAGTACACTAGATGTAGTTAGTATAGAGTCACACTCTACTGGTTAGGTACTGCATCAATAGCTACTTTAAATATTTGAGTTTTGTTTAAATGCTAAAGTATTAAACAATGGATAAAAAAAATTGAACTGCTCTCAATTAATGCATCTTTTCGATTGTATTCAATATAATTTGACTAGGTTATTAATAGTCATTAAAATATATATATTTATAGCCTGAAATGGAAACATATACAACTTGCTACTTACCTATCGCTATCCCAAATGCTGAGGGGTGTTAAAAAATGTACTACTTCGTTTAAATTCCCTATTATCTGAGGATCGGCCACCAATAATATTTTTGTACATGTTTCTTCGTTTTGGCACTTTAACTGATGCCAATGCAAGCTATTGAAGTGGTACGAGAAGAATTCAGTATAAAATAAGACACAGACCAGTATTGTGAGGGCTAGATACAACTTTCTCAAGCGGTTTCTAAAATAAAAAATTGGTTATGAAGGTCTCAAAGCTTGTTTTATCTTATATACTGATGTATGCGTAATGCTTTTTCAAATTTTCTTTTCATATTTTTTTTAGTAAACTTTAAACTTAGAGAAAAATATAAATAAAAAGAAGATACCTTATCAGTCTCTTCATCACATGAGAAAATAATATTGTTGGTAATGAAAAAAAGATACCTAAACTAATACTACATAATACCTTCCTGATTTGAAATCAATACTGTTTAGTTTGAATGATAATTTTTTATCATTACATCCGTCTGATCTTTTCCATTCTATCGTAAGTATAAATAGTAATTTAATACCAAAATAAACATACGCTATTTATAGGTGTGTTTAAACGTCATGTCATTTGAACTTTATAAATGCCAAATTTCAAGCTGCCCAACTTGACGAAATTTTGGTAATTTTTCTTTGGTTTGTTCGTTGGGGTTATTCCAATCACACTAGTGTATATTCTATCTTTCTCAGATACATAAAGTGTAGATCTTCTATGCTGTTTGTTTATTGGTGTTACACTGGTTCCTAGTTAAAATAGGATAGAAGAGTCCCTGTTTACGTATCTGAGAAAGATAAAATGTGCACAGTGAAATTTAACTCCAATGAACATGTACTTCATAGTGTTTTTTTGAAGGAAATTTATGCGAGGAATTATATTTTAAATTTACTTGATTAAATAAATATGATATTTCATTATTATATCAAATATCATGTTTGTACATTTCATTGACAATTTATTTCAAAAAGAACCGAAAGAACATTTGCAATAAAATGTTTATTGACGTATAATTTAACCATAACATCGGCTTATTACATATTGACAACTGATTCTAAAAAAAATTGTCAGTTGATCCTAAATCAATTATTTTTAATCTTATTTTATTAATTCTTATAAAAAAAATATTTTCACAAACATACCAAAAAAGGATTTCAGAATAAATAAAACACTGGAAATTATTATCGTAAAATGTAATTAAATAAAAATTACATACGATTATTATGCAATAATTTTTTTTTTATTAGACAAATACCCCTGTCGTATTTCATCACAATAGTAATCACATTTTTAAATGCATTTACATATATTTACATCGTATGCATTAATGAAGTAAATAGACTATATAAACAATTACAACATTACAAAACTCGTTATATATCAGTTTTATATAAATATACATTACTGAAGTCAGGGCGACATCGTAGGAAAAATTAAAAATGCAGACCTCAAAAAGCGACAGTGTGGTGAAGAAAGGAAAGCTGTTTGTAAGAGATTTGATCTTATTATCGTTATTAGCTAGTTTCTTTTTTTTTACATGCTTTCTTTTACTGTTATATACAATATAATAGTGTACTTATTTTATTATACAATTATAATCTAATATAAATTATTCTTATTTGTAATAATATATAAATTAGTTTTTATTTCAGACTCTTTCTTCATTAGTTCATTTTCTCCTTTGCCCGTTTAAAATGAAATTGCATGAACATCTCGCACATAATATTTTTTTTGTCGAAGTTTCTGGCAATCGTTAACAACCTTCAACCTTTAAACGGACGAATACAAAATCAATCGCGAATATAAACGGATCGGATATACATGTTAAAACTCGGTACTTTACGGTAAAGACCAGTTCAGTCGGTAAATAACATCGATTTGAGTCGGAGAATGTTGAAAAACGCACTTAATATGGAAGTCACGACTTCAGAATCGGAATGCTAGAAAAAGAAAGACTACAATACATAATGATTGACTCCTTTGTGGTGTCCCACCGAACTGGATCATTAAATTTTTTCGAACTGCTAGTAGGAATTTGATTTTGAAACTGTGCGAGTAGCAATGGATGACTATGATCTATATCAATATCAACTTTTTTTATTTAAATAGAATGGTGCAGTTTTTATAGGTCTAATGTATTGTTCGCACCATTTGTGATTGTTTTGTATTAATGTTTCCTATTCCTAAAGCTAATAGTTTCTGAGATATTTGTATTTTTTTCAAAATTTTGACATTTGCACTCTTTCCAATAAATTAAGTATCTCGTAGGCTGTTAGACATTAAGATATTCAACTGATGTGGATGCAAGTACACGGTTATAGGTATTGACTGTGACAGTGGTAACTGCAATATCCTATACAATGTGTTCAGAAACTCATGTCCAATATGGATATTTTAAAGTAAAAAACTTTTTTTTAAAATGGAACGTGGTATTTTTTAGTGCAGCTCGGTGGAACAACCTGTATACCTTTTTTTTTGATAGAGGCTCTCTTAGACAACAAGTTTTTAACGTCAATATCAGACTCGTTCAGGTATTAAAGATAATTTAAAGGCGATTAATGTCAGTAACCCTACTCGTAATATATACAGGCTGTTTCTGATCACTTGCCTATAGAGATCTATTGCAGCTAAATCAATAATCAGAAATATTGTACTCCATTTACGAGTATTAACTATAAATATTTCCAAAATAATTAATGCTTTTGATGACAATTGCGTAGAATTTATTAAGTTAAGAAAAATAAGAAACTTGTTATCAATTTTTTTTTCACCGGATGATGAGAATATTCCTTTTTTTTCCCCCGTTTTATTTTTATTTTTTTGATTCGATTTAACCGCCATAGATCGTGAGAAGTTATATGACGAGTAGGCTTGAAACGCACTGTTATGGGCTCTTTAAAATAATGGGTTTAAAATTCACTAATCTTCTTGCTTATACAAGCTTACAAGCACTTTTAATTTTTAATCCTAATTTTCCTTCCAAAATTTACACCAGAAAAACTCACTATAACTAAGTTGTACAGTTCCCGACAATATTTTTCAGCACTCGAATGAATGGCTCGACACTTTTATGGTGCTAAATATGAATGTCGGATAACAATACTTGTGAAAGTATAACACACTTTTACTAAAATTGGTTTCGAGTAAATCAATGTGCATAAATCATATACACCTAACTTTTTAATAGATAGCAAATCAATTTGAAAAAAAAAAAAAATCGAAATCAAAAATATCAGTAAAGCTGTGGGCTTTCCAATATACTATATAATCGCCTTATTATAACAATTATTTAATAATTGACTAAAATAACTAGGGGTAGATTACCTAATTTTTCACAACGAAAGAAATTATATATATTATATATATAAAAAAAAAAAACTTTGCGTATGATACGGCAGAAACAACTCCTTTCTGTACGCAGAATAAATATTATCACCGCGAGGAAACTAGAGTTAAAGAACCTTACAATATGCACTATACATCAATAGCAGAACTATATTGAACATTTTATTTAAAATAATAATAATAATGGTAATATACCGCATACATCGCGTCCAAGATTAAAATGATTATCACAGAAAACTTGCAGATGTATAATAGATAGGCTGGTTAGAAATCTAGTTACTAATTACTTGTTATTTCTAAGATGTCTACGAAAAGTATAGTATGAATTTTTGTGTAATAATCACTCTGATCTCACAACGTAATATTTTAAAATATCGGAACGTTTACTTTTTATTATGGTTGTGAATTCAGCCGACAATAAGCATTGCTGGCATACAATTGTTTTATATGCAGCAGTATTATCTCTAATGCATTTAAGGATTTAATGTAATATATGCATACGGTGGTCATGGTCGATACCAAAAAAGGCCCTAAGATGGGTTATTGACTAGTTCGTATTTACTTTCGTGGATTGGCTACACCTTTGTCTGTCATTTGTTTTAGCACAATTTGTCATTCGTACCGTACTGTTTGAGCCAGTTGATTTTTACCCTGTAAACATATCTACAGTGTGTTCCAAACAGTTGCCCACAAGTGAATCTTTTTTTTTAAATCGTTTATGCTCTAAATGATACACACAATTTGTCATTCGTACCATAGTGCTGTTCAGCACACGGGAAACATTAAAAATAGCACAATTAAGACAAAAGAAAAACAATAAATTTTCTTGTCTACCCTCAGACAGTTGAATTTTTTACCTGTAAATATATCTACAGTGTGTTTCCAAAAGTTGCCCACAAATGATCTTTTTTTTTAATCGTTTATGCTCTAAACGACACACACAATTTGTCATTCGTGCTGGAAACATTAAACATAGACAATAAGACAAAAAAAAATAATGAAATTTTCTCTTCTCACCCTCAGACATTTGATTTTTACCCTGTAAATATATCTACAGTGTGTTTCAAAAAGTTAACATAGCCAATAAGACAAAAAATAATAATGAAATTATCTCTTGTCATCCTCAGACAGGTGACTTTGATCACCCTGTAAACATGTCTACAGTGAGTTCCAAAAAGTTGCCCACAAATGAATCTTTTTTTTTAATCGTTTATAATCAAAACCAATATTCTTGACAAAAAAAGACAAAGTCTTGTATCTCCTAAAACCCAAAATGCTTTAATAACCATTTCAAAATGTAACTTGGAAGACGATCTTCTGTAGATAATTAAGAAATAAAAGAAGAGCAACGTGAAGTATTTTTTGTTTTTATATAATTCTTTTAGCTGCATTTCAAGCAGGATGTAAAAACCGATGTTTGGTATAAATGTCGCCAAGGAATTATATAAGAGAAAAAAGAATATCCGTTATTCAATTGGCCGTTTAATTAATTTATTAATTTGAAAATCTAGAAAGCTATACAAGAAAAACTGAAATTTGTAAATTTAATAAAAATTCTTATTAAGAATGTTTAAAATTAACTTTACAATCTAAATAGCAAATATTAGCCGTCTAGAATTTTTTTTTTGACAAGTTTATTTGTTTCACATTTTGGATGAATCTAAAAAATCACATTTTTATCCTGAAATAAATAAGAATCATTGAAAAAAACTATAAATAAAAGTACATAATACGTAATTTCTGTCAGTAAACTTTATTAAAGATTTCGTTTTGGAATAAATGACAAGGGAAATAAAATTAATTCGTTAAAATAAAAATCAAGTTGTTTTAATTGTTGAACAAAAATACAAAAATTTGGGAATTGCTTTGTTTCTAGTTCTATTTAATACGAAATAATTATAAAGGCATATATTTTGATCAAAATACCCACAAAACTCAATTTGTTTCTTAAATATGCAATATAATTATCTACAGTTATGTACGGTGTTGCATCTGTAAATGAATAATACTGCTATTTGCTATTAACAATTATTGTAACAAAATAAAATATCTTCAAATAAATTTTTCATGAAAACGAAAAGAATAAGTCAGAAGCATATACTTTTTAAGTTAATTTTATATTCACTAATTCAGAATCTGTAAAAAAAATGTTAAAGTATTAAAAGTCCACGAATCTAAACTGAATGTAATTTGGAATTTCAATTATCATAGGCTGAAAATGAACAAAATTTACATAATTTCATTAATTCATATTTGGGTTACAGACTTGATTGTAAACAGCATTTCTTAGTAACAATTTTTAATAGGGCTAAAAGCTTAGTATAGCTTCCTCTTATATCAAATTTACGAAATTCGGTTTTTCTTGGTTAGCTTTCTGTATTTTTAGAATGTTATCTATACGTTTTGAGTTTTGGACAATGTAGAACTTTTTACCATTTGCGGCGTGTTTTACAAAAAATTTCAAAAGCATGTTTAGTGTGATATCTCATAGGAAAATGAGATGCCTAGATACGCATATAATTTTAGTCTTGTGTTTCTTCTCCTGTATTTTTTTTAGTCACGTGTGATACACGGCTATAATAAGAAGTTAATATATTTCTGACAAATTATTGTTTGAGAAATACAGATTTTTTTGAGAAATAAATAAAAATTTACCAATTGTTAAAACTTTTTGAGGCACACTGTATATGCTAGGTAGAACCACGCCTACTTGACTTGGTCCGAGTAATAATTTAATTTATATCTATGATGTTCAGAATGGGCTGAATTCACAATCCTGCTTATTAGATACTGATCTGGTATATCAAACCCAGCTCTTATTTAAAATACTATAGTCAAATATAGTTGTGAGTGTTCTGGGTTTGAAAACACAAGGTCTGTGTACATATAAAGCGCTGTAGATGCATGAAACACCATTCATATACAAATTTTTATAATTCTACACTACTTTATTCACTTAGGAACTAATGATCTTCATAACATAACATATAAATAATATAGTTGCAAACTACTTCTGTATTAAACAAAGTACATCAGTAACTATGTTGTAGAAAAAAAAATGAGACGACAAAGTTATTGCAACAATAATACAGACATTTATATACAGCTCCTTCCAAAAGTTCTGAGCGATCACATATACACACATATAATTTCAAGGATCTAATAATAATAATTTTTATAATTGTATTTATTATTTGAAATGATTTTTTACTCATAGTGTTGTTAATAAAAATCTGTTGTGTGGGAGTGAAAGTTATTGAAAAAAATTCTCATTTGACTTTAAGGAACGAGTAAGCTGCCCATATACAGAGTGTTCGAGATGAAAATGTTTATCATGAACAATCATGGATAAGTCAATATGCTACCCCATGATAATCATTTTTATCTTGGACTCGATGTATAGTTTTTTTTACTACATATTTAATATACATAAATATACAGCATATTAAACAATTTTCTTTTAGAATTTTAAAGTTAAGAAATGGTCTCCTCTTTAGACCCGACGTAAATTTAAATGGACATGTAGTTTTAAGCTTATAAAAATGTAAATTCCGAAATGTTATGGCTGGATCCTGATTTGTCACTAAAATGGACATCGAGTACTGCCATCTTTGTATAGTTTAGTGAACTACATCCGAAGAGTAAATTTAGAAGAGCTGTTTATGGTGTACAAAATGTCAGCCTCCAAACGTGCAGATTATGATGGTAAGTAAAACATATTTATTTACAGTTGATTTGGAATTAGCTTAGTGAAATGGTTCCTCAATGTGTCCTAGTATATTATTTACAAATATTTTTTAAGCCACAATGCATAAAACATGTATTTCAGTGAGTTTTCGTTAGTGTATCCACTTAAATGGACATCCGGTTTTAATGACAGCCTTTTGTAGTTTAAATCCTAACCTCACTTTCCATTTAAATGGATACATAAAACATTTTAACTCCACTGAATAAAAACAGTTTTAAACAAAGCATTACATCTTTCTTTGAATTTTTTCTATTTGAAGCAATTTTTGGAAGCAAGCCATATCTTCGACCTGGAATAGATGATGAACAGCTAATGAAATGTCTTCAGCTAGACGATTCTGACATATATTTATCAGATTCCAAAAACGAGCAGTGCGATGAGGAACTCTAGCGTTTGGAGTAGTTGAAGTGGACGATGATGACAGAGATGAAAACGAAGACAAGCAATTAGACGAAGTATTAGACAGAGATAATGAAAGAGAAGAAAATGAAATAGATGCCCATGAAGACGACATTCCTTTAAGCATAATTAGGAATAGAATTAAGACATCTTCAGTACCACACAATTCCAAAAAAAATGTATTGGAATAAAACAGGTAATTTTCCAGTACTAGAGGTCAACTGACCTGCTATTGAAGAAGATGTTATTGAATGAGAACAGTAAGATGTGGAACAGTACCTCACAAAGTATTTTGATGAAGCCCTTTTTAAATTGCTTAGCGACTGCACCAATGCTCGATGCGTTGAAATAAAAGTATCTCTCAATATTAGTCCAAGAAAATGAAATTTTTTTTGGGATGGTGGTACCAAATATTATACCAGTATACATATGGTCAAAGAAATGTTCCACTGGCGTACTATAGATGGCACCACAAGTATTCTCTTATATATTACCACTACAAATGCACGACAATAGAAAATGCTGGTGGTGTCATTCTATAGTGCGCCAGTGGAACATTTCTTTGACCATATGTATACAGGTATAATATTTGGTGGTACTTATATCTTGTCCAAAATATCCCCAAATTAAAATGTATTGGGTAAAATTACTCGAGTAAATGTAATTGCGAATGTAATGGCGAGAGACTGCTTTTTTGCTATTCGTGCAAAGTTAAAAGTAGTTGTTGACGGAAGCATAACTGCAGATGAAAGAATGAAAGAAGATTTTTGGAAAATTCGGCCTATGCTAGAACAAATTCGAAGAGGCTGCTTGAAGTCGAAGAGAGAAGACACAGTCACGATCGATGAACAAATGATCTCTTTTACAGGGGTCAACAAGACAATTCGTTAGAATAGTTGTTTGCGCTACTCCCAAAGGGACCCTTTGGGAGTAGCGCAAACAACTATCTTCAAGCAGCCTCTTATTAGACTTTCTACCAACGAAATGACACTTTCCTCGATGGTAACGTGAAGAAGTTGGATGTTGGATCATCTGCCATAGTTAGATTGACAGAAACAATAGGTCCAGCAACGTGTATCTGTTTTGACCGTTAATTTACCTCTATTAGAATACTTACTGCTAAACAACATCTATGGAACAGGAACTGTTATGAAATCGAGCACTTAACTGCACACAAGATGAAGGCGAAAACGAACCGTGAGATCTATGATGAAAGTGTTCGGCAGGATAAAAAAATATGTTGTAAAATAGTACGACATGAAGACTCTCCATATGATGTCCACCTGTGACGATGTATGTCGACGATGTTGGTCAAAAAGAGACAAGAAATACTTGCAGGTTCCAAGATCAGACATCGTTAACAAGTACAATACCTACATGGAAGGAATTGATTTAATTGATCAAGTCATAAGTTATTATAGAATAAGCGCCAAATGCAGGAAATGGACTGTACTGAGCAATTTTTCACTTCTTTGATTTGTGCATATCTAATTCCTGGATTCTATACAGAAATGATAAAATTAAATTAAAAATCAAGTCTAGAAACATTCTGAAACTGTTGGATTTCACAAATGGCGAAGGTTGCCAATTTGTGGCTCAACAACGGTGAAGATGATTTTACTGCTATAGAAACACCGCGGTCTTTCGGAACTAGAAATAATCCTATCGGCAGAGTTTTAACTCCCACTCCTTCAAGGAAGCGTCGAAAAGAACATCTTCCAGGCGTCGATTCAGAATTAAAGAACTCTGTTTACTGTAGAAATTCTGCCTGTAGGAAGGAAACAAGTTTTTTTCTGTGAAAGCTGTAACATTTTTCTATACATTACTGGGAATAATAACTGTTTCAAAGAATATCATCAGAAGTACAATTAGCTTTAATGTAAACATAGGTTGCTTTGTTTTATATGCTTACAAACCCAATGTCCATTTAGGTGAACACACTTTTTTTTGTAAAATAAAACAAATTTGTTAATAAATCTTATATGTATGTCTTACCACATCATTTTGTCTAACATATCCAAAATTTATGGTTACGTTCCGGGTCTCAAGAGGATATACACTAAAACTTCGCAGTTGAACTTAGTTTAAACGGTACTACCTTGTTGAATTTGCTTTAAAATACAGAAGGAAATTTGTGTAATATTCTGAATATATGCTTACCTTACAACAGCTCTATACATTTCTCACATAATACACTTAAGAAACACACAATGTGGATATACAATATAGGTAATTCTATTATCATGTGCGTCAGTCTATAAAAATAGAACATTATCGGATAACAAAAATAAAAAAAATGCACTTTTAATACTGTCCTCTTCGCGTACATACACAGTAAAACACTCTAATCGACCACCGCGACCCAATTACCTGGGCATCTTGTCTAGGAAATCCTGTTCGATGACCTTATCGATCTTATCCAATATCGTCGAAGACTTCTTCTCCCCTAGGCTCGTAATTACGTAGTCATTCGCGTTATTAGAAGATCGATTACAGTCCGTGCGGTATCTGTTCGAAAACAGGGTAACCTCTTAAAAACGCGTGCAGATCCTTCAAGGTTCTGACGCTGCTCATCGTGAGGAGTAGTTCGTACTGTTTCGCGGGTAGAGTCTCTATCTGGGTATCGGGATACTTCTCGTCCATCAGATTCGATATCCGATTCACGTGCGGCATGAAATTTGGTTTGACGCTTGTCGGGGGATCGTTGGAGGTTTGCGGTATATTATCTTTGAGGAATGCCCAACGATACCTAATAGATAATCGCGTATGTAAAAAGTATATATGGTGCGACGATGTAGCGACTTACATTTGAAATTGCGGAAGCGATGTGGTTGGCAGGAGCAGTGCTATATCTAACAATTTGGCCGTCGCTAGTTGTAATTGTAACCAATGTGGATGTCCGAATGCGTGTAGACCGTTATTACTGTTAGTGGCCCAACTTGCATCGAGTGCCGATAATAATCTTATATGGGAACTGTAGAATAAGAGTTTATTAATGTTGCGTAAAGTTCATTGTTTTTCTTTTTACAATTTTTACCTATTATTATTCCTGCAAATATATGTTCCAGACAGGCATGTAAATATTAATGTAATTAAAAAAAAGAGACATTATGTATATTTTTTGATATTAAAATATACATTTTAATTAATAGTGATGTACAGCTGCAACCTGCTTCTGCTACTTTTAGTTAGCAGTTTAAAAAAGTTGTTATTTTTTGTAGCAGTTTTCCTTAAATAGCGGTATACGTTAAACAGATAAACTGTTTCTACAACTTTGCACACCGCTCCAAAGTGTCTTTTGTTACCGCTATTCGCTCAACATTTATATGTATTTATATTGCGGACGACTCTATTTGATTCAGTAACGAGGAGAGATACATGTACTTCCATACTGCTGCAGTTTAGTTTACCCGCGTTACCACTGAGTGTATTTTAAGTTGCCTAATTTGTCATGATTTTTCCTTTTTGCTGAATCATTGTATCGAGAAATTTTCATAATAATGTTTATTTTTGTATAAATTTTAGTTAAAGAGTTAATTGTATAATTTATTCAATTTAGTTTTTTTTAAATTAATTCCTTTTATTAAGATGTCTAGCGTTTGCTGGTTCTATTCAATGTTTATTCTATAGTAGATTTTGTCGGTGAATTGTACGACTGCGTTGTACGCAGCGGTAGAGTTTTGTCAGGCAGTTCCTTGGTCGACTGTTACCGAGAGTACATGTATATTTAAATCTTTGCTGCCATTTTGTAATTCTTGAGATTTTGAGGTTTGTATTTGCATAAATTGTCTTTTATTTCGCCCATCAAGGAATTCGCTTTATATTATTATTGTAATTATATTGATGTGTGCACATTATAGATATAAGTTCATTTATTATTTTCGTGTAGGAAGATATATTTTAGTTTTAATTCTCTCATTATAGTTTTAAGAGTTAAATTTTTCCGTTTTTATATTTTGCTGATTCGTTTTTAATTATCTATCACCTCAGTTTGGGTGAGTAGAAGCATTGTGCTTGCATTTAAATTTTTTCTTTTGTTATTTACTAGAATTTGTCCACGCTTAATTTAGTTTGTGTTAATTTGAAACCAGGTGGATTGAATTTGAAAGATATTGGATTATCTTCCTGAACAACCAAATCTTTTGCTTTGTATAGAAAATAGCATTGTCCTATTGTAATTTAGAATTAAGTGCAGCTTTTTATTTTTTGGCCAGAACCTTCAGTTCACGGTTTTTTTCTGCCATTTTGTAATTTTACCCATTTTTAATAATAAAATTGATTGTTAATTAGCCACTTTGGGTTGAAAATTTTGTTGTTTTATTTTTAATTAAACCTTTTCAATTTTTGGGGTAATTTAAGAAAGTCAGATTTCTTTCACTTACAATTTACTTTTCGTGGTTAGATTCAAGTTTTAATCCGCGAGGGTAACTCTGAGGTTAATTGTTCTTTTGCGCCTTCTAAAAGTTTTTTTCGTTGAGCTAGCTATTTTTTTACTTTTCTTAGTCATTTTTAAAATTGTTTTTTCAAGTCAATCAGTACACAGCAATACGTACTGCTGTGGTTTTGGACTCCGTAGCCCATACAACCCATTTATCGCTGAGATGTATTTTAAGTTGCATATTATAGTTGTTGTGATTTCTTTGTCCGTACAGCTGATTTTCAATTTAGCGAGAATTTTCACAATTTTGTTTTGTTTTATATAAGTTTAGTTTGAGAGCTTATTGTATGATTTTAATTATGTAGCGTAGTTTTTTTTTATTTAATCCAGTCATTCAAATGTCTATTGTTCGCTTGTGCTGATTTTATGCGTATTCTATTTAATATTGTCATTGTAATGTTCTACGTCTGCGTTGTACGAATTTCGAGAGAGGGATTTTTGTAGGTAAAAGTATTGTAGGGTTTTGTTAAGGACTTTGTTATTCATTTTGTATTGTAAAATTTAACATTCTTCTATAATATGGTCAATCAAGGAATCATTGTAATATTGTTAAGTATTGGAAGTGTGACACTTGGTAGATATAAATCAATATTATTTTTTGTTTAGGAAGATTTATTTTAGTTTTTTCTCTCATTTATATTTTGTAAGAGTTAATTTTTCTGTTAATCTATTTTGCTGAAGCATTTTTTTATCTTTTAGCTTTTTCATTTTTGTAAATTTCTAGCATTTTCCAGCGAAATTCAAAGGTTTTGTATATTGAATAATCTTTCTGAACAAATACAATCTTTCTTTTTTGCTTTGCATAGGAAACAGCATTGTCCTATTTTAAATTAGAGTCTAGTGCAGTTTTTATCTCATAATTATTTCTTATAAATCTAGAAAATGAGTTTTGCTAAGGAAAAAGATATATGCATATAAAACAAAACAATTTTGGAAACGATCGTTTAATAGTAACACATATTAATATTTTTTCTCAAATAATAACAATGTAGTTCCAATTCTACTGGATTTTACTCCAACCTTTACCCCTATTAGTTTCCAAGTAAATACCTCGAAAAATCGATTTGTGTGATGATACCAAATTTTGTTTAAGCTATCTAAATATTGATTAAATATGGGCAAATAAATATTTGGTTAATTGAATCAAATTATGTATTCATTTAACCTTTGATTTATTTGAAATAATGAAATATTTTGTTGGATTAACTAATTTTTCGTGAAAAAAAATCGATGTGGGACACCTGTGTATGTACAATCGCCGACATTAATATTTAGCACCCGAACGATCGACTCACCCTTTGATAGTGCTAAATATTAATGTCGGCGGCTGTACACTCAACTCAAAAAATAATTACCTAGAGAAAATAAGCCATTAGAAAGGATACATCTCTTTTAATCTACCAGTGATTACGTATGTGCAGATTCTAAAAATTAGTTTTATATTTAATCCTTTGGCGGAAACTATAAAGGTTTTGCGAATGTAAATCTCTATACGAAAACGTTGCGGCACACGTCGGCATAAATGCCTTTCTTTTATTCTTTGCTTTAGTTATCAATACCAGCGGGCGTCACAACTGGTATTATTTGCAAATACTTCATCTTAATATTGTCTGCATTTAATTACATAACCGCAAACTTGTATGATTATTTGAAGAAGTTTGTTGAAGCCGTTACTTGCATTACAAAAACTTTTTAAGGTTTGGTTTTGTAAGAATTTCTTAATCTGAATGTATAAGATAATCTATTATACAAAATTGGCAATCTATATTTAAAAAATACCTAGAATGTCGTGAAAAAATCTCATTCACTTCTGGAAAAATTGTTAACCTTATTAAAAAAAAAGAATTAGTTATTCTTTCTTAATGTTTTGTTTCGATTACTTTTTATGACGGTACAAATCGAACTACATTTCTTAGAATTTGTGCGTAAAATGTAGATTAGATATTTTGACTTCAAAATTTTAAGCAATGAACAAGAATAGAGATATTATAGAAATAGTTTTTTGGTTTCCTGGTTTTTTTTTATCTTTTACGTAATAATAAGATAGAAATGTATAACAGATGTATTCTTATAGCCTCTTCAAGTTACATTTGTAAAGATAAAATTATAAATTGTAAAAATGCTTTATGACAATTTGTAAATATTAAAAAAAAACAATTTTACGCATGTACGTTACCTAAATTCGTCTGTATCTGTCGACAATTGATGCTCAATCTGAAGAAAAACTTGCAACATCTCGCTTATTATGATAGGCCACAATGAAGTTATCTGCAGCGGGGACATTCTAATCAGCAACACCCGGAAACACAAAAACACTTGCGCCTGCACATTCGGCGCATTCAACCTCAAACTAGTCGTCAATTGTTCTGGAATTAATTTTTAAGATTATTATCATATAAACGATTAAAATGATGAAATACCTTGAATATCAGGCATATACTTGGCGTACTGATCGACCTCGCTGCAAAAAATAACAAAAGCTAATCGTTTCAACAATTGCGCCCTCTGTTCTAGTTCCTGTTCTCTCGATGAGAAAATACTTAAACTGCCGCTTTGCGCTAAAGACACCCGACCTAAAAGAAAAAAGAAATGCCATTTGCTGTAGAACGAAAATTAATTCTCTATGAACGCACTCATTAAATCTTTAAATGTGGTGTTATCGTGAGTCATCAAATGATCTACGATGATTTTCCAATATTTCAAACAGGAGTGATCCATTTGAAAGAAATTATTATCCAATAGCAAGTCGAACACGTCTTTCTTCCACGCTTTTCTAGTATATTGGTAACTACTCAAGCTAGCTAATAATTTCGAGCATGCGTTAAAACTCGACATGTTACGGGTGGTGTGAGTTTTCAGGTACGGGACTATATTGCACATTAATGACGTGAGGATCGTGTTAACTTTGTCCTTTTCAGATGATCCGAAGCAGATATCAAGGATTGGGGCAAGTATTTCCGATAAAACCTATAAAAGCAGCATTAAACGCGACTAATAAAACCCACAGAAACCGGTTGCACTCACCAATTGCGCTTGAACACTATAGGTGCCTATGTTCGTATCGGAACTGCTGGCGGTGACAACGCTAACTGACGATATGCTGTCTTCGTCTTGTTCTTTGACGGCTAAATTTCGCCTGAGCCAAGTCGTTTGCTCGAGACACGAACCGCAAACTTGCGATATGCATTCTATCAGCTACAAATATTTGAGTGGAAATCAGTAACGAAGTATAAAAAAGTGGTTTAAAAAGAATACTTTTGCTGTTACGTCTTGCAGGTCCTTCTGATCTTTTCGTTCTTCTAACGGGCAGCATTTAATCATTATTTCATGCAGTAAGGCACCTAATAGAAACTGCGCTCGTGGTCCCAAGGAGGAACCTTCCCTTATCAAGGTCATCAGTGAGCCCCAAGCTTCGCCTAATTGGGTCGCAGAAGCATTCCTCATGTAACTATAAAAAGGAATTTTGGAAAACGCTGTATACGTGTTATAAAGTTGTTTTGGAAGAGATGTTGTTCTCATAAGGAGAGGTCGCGAGATGTTAACCTCAGTATCAAACTGAGGCTAACTCTCACCACCTGACAAAACCAAGGTCAACTTGGTTTTGTCAGGTGGTAAGAGACTCCTTTACTTCTGTAAAATATTGGTTATAAATGGCTAACTAATTATTCTTTAAGATCCCAAATTGTTTAACGAATGGCATATAGGTGTTTTAAAATTGCAATATCTCGATTTTGAAACTTCGCGATTAAGCATAGTTGGCTATGATCTAGTTAGAAAAAATAACTTCATCTACGTCACATTTCCGGTTGTCATAGCCAATGTTGATATTATAAATCAAAACCTATATTTTTTAGTGCATTTTGAGATTTTACTAGGCAATTTTATAACTTCATCAGGCAGTTTTACCGTTGAGTGAAGGAATTATAAAGAGACGCGACTAAATGGGAAAAACCGTACCACATGTGCATCCTTTTCTAATCTCTCTCTTTTATAAAAATACTACTTGCAGAAAGTGCAGCCCCTTATGAGAAAATTTCTAAAGTAATGTTAAACGGTCGTTCAGTTGCATTAATGTTATGAAGTTATATCAACGTTTTAATATTTGAAGACATGGATAATCTGTGTAATTGTATCCACTTGTCGATTCCTGCAGTGATATAACAATGAATAAAATTGTATTTTCATGGCGTCGCGTTGCTTAGCAACCGTAAAAGCTCGCTTGTGTTCGGTATTTCCAATATATTTTGGAATCACCACTAGTGATTGTAAATTTACCGATTTTTTCATTTACCGGTAATTCGGTAAATGAAAATGAAAATACCGGTAATTTTTTTCTCTTGATACATTAGGGATTCCCCAAGAAAATAGGGTTAGAAGTTAGAGAAGCTAGAATAATACATATTTTATACATTCTTAAGGCATAATATTAGAATTTCGTAATAAATATTTGTATTTAATTATTTTAAACAGTTGTAAGAAGTTAAACAAAACATTTAATTTATTTAACAATGTTAATGTTCTCTCATAATGTGGTGTATTCAAAATTCCTATTAATGTAAATACCTGAAATCACAAAGCACAAATCACACATGCTAAATCAACTTTTTTCGATAGATAAATAAAATCCACACAATAAACCATAAAATGAGAGAATTGAAATTGCACTTGTTGACAGAGACAGGTAGGAAAGGAAGGTGCTTCCTACCGTCCTAGCAACAAATGAACATTAATCTCGCTTTTCTTTTCGTTATCCATCTTGTTTCCATTCTTATTTTTTTTTAATTTCTTCCCGGACCTTTTTTCAATTTTTTGCTTTTTTTGTTGAGAATCTTGATTCCTTCTCTTCTGACTAACTCGTGAATGGAGGTTATACGTTTCTAATCAAAAGTTTTTGTCAGTTTCTTTTCTATATTCTCTATCCTAGGGCATTACAGCGGTTCTCAATCTCAAGAAAGTTTAAAATAAAATTAAACAAAAAACATCTCCCATAAAATTAGTAAGTGGGTATATTGTTACTTACACTTGCCTGTCCCTTTAGATCTTTAAATACATATCTATAAACATAATATTTCGTATATATCGTATAAAAAATTCTGGTATGGATTTTTCAATTTACCAAACGTTTTTTGGCCAATTTACAATATACAATCCTTAATCACCACTATTTGCATCGCGCGGAATCGCTTACATCTCACTACGAAGCCAGATGGGAAATTTAATATTACATCAATATTTTTATGTTCAACAGTAAGTTTGCTTGCTTGAACAAAAATTCAATGACAAAGTGTTTGTTTTATTTTTGTAGTAATAAAAGAGTAATTGCAACACAAATAATTCTTAAAAGAATGTTATAATATAAACCAGTATTTAACAAAACTAAAGCAGAATGTATTAAGATAGAATTAAATGATATATTTTAATTTTAATATTACATGTCTCTCTAGCTTCTTGACTCTATTCTTAAGTACATGTAAGGTTCAATCAATTTTTTGCTATTACATTTCCTACCAATTGATGCTTTTTGGGAAGTATCTTAATTTTCACCCAAAGGATATGCATTAGTACGAAACTTGTACAAATACAAAAGTTCTGCTATATACTTATGAATCGCGGCTATAATTTTTTTTTTAATTTCACAATTTAAGGATCGAATAATACCATATAATAATAATTAATGATAGCATGCCTTTAAGCAAAAGCATAAAAATTAAAATCTTTCAATTTTCTAGGTTATGTCAAACCTACCGACTAGTTATCTCTTAAATCGCTTTTTCGCGATGCAGGATTTTGAAAAAAGAATTTGAAGGGGTAAAAGGCAAAAAACTCAAGTGCATGTACAGATTTAGGTAGTCTGGAATTCAGATTTTTTAATGGCATAAACTCTCTCATTGCATTTATACCTTTTTAGTTACCTTTCATTTCTCAATTATCATTTACTCTCACCGGACAAAAAACGTCTCCCTCACTTTGAAACCGATTTTGAAGCGGTATTGCATACCGTTATCTACCAATTTAATTTTCGTAAACTTCAAATATGCAAAGGTTAACAAAAATAACATTAAAAAAAAAAAAAAAAATAGTATTTGTATAATCCCGATTCGAAGAATTTCATTGTACGAACTTGCTTCAGCAAATTTTATAGTAATTGCAGTCTTTTTTTAAGAGCTTGCGTTTATTATTTATTATAATATCAGTAGGCATAAAATGTTTTTCACACAACTAATTTATTTCTTAAATCCGCAATATTATTATTACCAAGATCCATATTGGTAATAATAATATTATCGCAAAAGCTTAGGTTCTTGTCTTTTTTCTTGTTGTTTTTAAAACAATTTATACAACGCCTATACATATGATTTGAAGTAGGCATATCTTGTGGGACTGCAATATTTAATACGTTAGCACCTTGGAAGCCCAAGTGAGACTAACATAGGATCTGAGATCTGAATCGAGATTCTCAAATCCCATAAGACATATAACGTCGCCTCGCGGCAGATTCCCTTTTCTTTTTCACAAGTGCTTGTACGGTTGCGTCTCTTTATAAGTCCTTCACTCAACGGTTTTACCTTGTAATAATCAGAATAAATTCTAAAACCACCTAAGTAGAAAGGTTTGGGATCAGCGCAGGCGAACCTTCTCCGATTACAACCAATTCTCACTTTGTTTCTCTCGTTTTTATGAGAAAAATCACCGAAATTTATGCAATATTGAGGAAGAATGATAGGAATCATTCATATGTAGTACAATACATGTAGTTAAGAAAAATGCTTTCGACTATTAAGTAGTAATTATGGATATTTACTTTCACATATACCTACTTAAATGATACTTATTACAGAAAATCTGCGTAAGTAAACTTTAACAACTTTGCACATTCCTTTTAATTAACAGTAATCTTTTTCTTATTTTTTTTTTTAAATAATAAAACAAAAAATAAATGAAGGTGCTACCGAAGCACAAACTTGAAAGATTCTCTCTGTTGGGCTATTGTGGTACTTATAGTAACGTTTCATATTACAATATGTATGTCATACACTAAATTATTTGTTGCCCTCAAAAATAAGTGGCTGGCTATCTATGGCTAATATTTTACAGGTCTCTACGGGCACCTGGCAAAACCAAGACCAAAAGAGATTAAAATTAATAATAATAATATAGAAGCTGTAGTAGTAGAACAGTGCATGAAAAACGTAGATTCAATAGAATTTGAAATCATATTTAACATATGTTATAATTACCAGTAAAACAATTCCAAAACGGACACGTCTAGGCACATCATCAGTATTCAACCCCTCAATAGGTGGTGGATTTTTAATGACGGCAATCACCGTTTGAACTAGATTATCTAATGGGATCACCCTGATCGCGGATATTAGATACACTAAATTATTCTGACTGGAATTTGGTTCTGGTATAACCTAAAATTATGCAAAGAATAAGTTTTTACAAGTGCTTACAAATTCATTGCGAAAATTACAGTTTTAACATTCGTAAAAGCGTGTTTCCTCTCGTGCCAAGCGACTGCAATCGCCGCTAAGAAACTGGCACTGTGATGTACAGAAATCGGACTTAGGAATTCCATCAATTGCTGCTTAGCTACCTTCGAACTACCGTAGATCCCATTGTAATTACCCTCGATGGTGACAATCGTCTGCCACAATTTGGCAACACTAGCTATGATCCTAGGCATATGACTCAATATCACTTTCCTTACATTCTGATAGTAGTCAGTGTTTTGTTTATTGTGCATATTCATGTCATAGTTGATCGGTGAGAAGAACGCGTTCACTAAATTGTTTAAGATCTCGCTAGAATTGGCGACAGACGCGTTATTGTTATTATTACTGGGCACGTTCTGGTTGAAGGTCTGAGAGGAATCCAGCAGGCAATAATGGCAAATTATAGCTAACGATTGAAGTTGGGTTATAGCGTAATCCGCAGCTAATTCTCCAGACAATTCGCTACTCTTATAAGTGTCGGCTATTTTCTCTATATTGTTGCAGATTTGGTGGATGACGCTCATGCAGATTTGACGAAGATTCTCTCCGAAGTAGGGAAGACAAGATGTGACCATGTTGCACCAATTTTGATGTAGATTCTTCATGTTTTTATGACGTAATGCGCTTAAGATCGCCGATAGGAACATATTCTGGTGTGGAATTAGTATTGTGGGTGTGTAGGGAATAGCTTCGCTGGCATTTGTGCCGGTTGAAGGTTGCGTATTAGATGCAGTGATGTCGTGTGATGGAAATACGTGGTATTCTAATATTATTAAAGAATTTATTAACCTGAAATAAGGAAACGGTATGTTATTCTACATAGGGTGATTAGAAATTGAAGGAAAATCAGGCAGGAAAATTCGAAGATTAATCCCGAGTCGAAAACCCTTGTTCCGAAAAGTTGGACGGTTATTTATTAACATACACACACAGCCAACAAAATTCAAAGTGTGCGTCTAGAAATACTAAAGCTTTTGTAATCTCGAATAAAAAGTCTTTTATAGTTAAAAAAAAATGTTTTTAGAACAAATTGTGCTATTGTAGTGGATGAAAAGATGCTTCAATTAATTGGCTTGTTGCAAAATGAATTACATGTGATAACTCATTGTTAAAATTGGAACTTTTATTAGAACTTGCGCTAAAAGCTATTCAAATAGTAATCCGACGCAGAATTTTAAGGTTGCCACCATATCATTGCAATTTAAATCCAATAGGGCTAGCATGGGCCCAAATGAAAGAATATGTTGCTGTAAATAAACAAAATTTTAAATTGTCAGAGAAAAAAGGATCATTAATTGCAGGTCTCCAGTTCATTAACTCCTGAAGCATGGAAAAATTGCACCAAGCACATCATAGACGAAGAAAATTAGATGGCATGAGCTGAATAACATTGCAGAGAATTTATTATTACTGGATTATCATCTGAAATGTCTTTCATAAGTGACGATTCTGAATAATCAATATACAAAACAAAATTATATTTGATATCGTTTGTATATTGTCCTATAGTCGTGATTCTGTAGCTAAGCTTATTCTGAGAAAGAATTATTAAAGCATCTCATAAAAGTTTATTTTATGTAGAAGTGTAATTGAGTGCCTAATTTATAATAAAATGTAGATTGTTTCAATTTCTTGGTTGAATTAAATGAGTTGAAATGGACGAAAACGTTTCTTTGTATATTTTTCTTACACATTTATGTAAAATATTTGACATTAGTATTACAGTTGCCTTTAAAGAAATTAACAAAGGTTATACAACTGTTAAAAGAAACCAAGGACTTTAGTGTAGTAATAGACACGTAAATATTCGATCACTTCGCCTTACAAAAGATTTGATTAATTCGGGAATACGTGGGTTTCCATTATCAACCGAAGACCGAATGAATTAAGTAAAAATGCATTACCAAAACATGCAACGCCATCTCTCTCGAAAAAGGAAACATTTCCAAATGCTCTTTCTACACCTACTTGACCCTTATAAGACTCCCACTTAATAAAGCGAGATTTAATGAAGAATTGCAATTCATTAAAAATGCTTACTCCTCTATAGATGTAGTCCGGTGTGTAAAAAAAAGTCAAATATAAACACTATGTCAGAAGTGCCACGACTTTAACTTCAGAAGACAATTGCGACAAAAAGTTTGATAAATTGTTTTTCCATCGTATTTCAAAAAGTTTGTGACATTTTTAAAGAACTAAATTTGAACATTTGGTTCTCCTCGAGGAACACACTAGGAAATCTTTTAGGTAACGCGAAAGATAAACCTCGTCCCAACGAAAAATCGGGCATTTACACAATCGGTTGTAGCGGGTGTAATAAAATTTATATTGGACAAACAAATCGTTCGATCGGAACCAGATTCAAAGAACACATTGCATGTTATCGATATGGTAGACTTGAATCACCAACGTTGCGCAACATATAAACGATACCGGACATAAAATCGACATAGAAAACGTTGAATTAGTGAAAAATGTACAATCACATGAAGAGTTAGACGCATATGAAACCATATATATGAAGAAAAAAATAACATTCAAGTAACGTATTGAATATGGAAGCGGCACCTCTGCAGTACTCGTTTGATTTATTATAAGAGTATAAAAGATTCACATTCCTCGCTAATTCTTGGTATTTCGAAGGGTCAAGTAAGTGTAAAAAAGCACTTATAAATGTGTTTCCTTTTTAGAGGGAGATAACAGTGCATGTTTAAGTAATAGATCATTTTTATTTTTGCAGACTTCATTCGGTCTTCGGTTGATAATGGGAACCCACGTGTTCCCGAAACAATTGTCCCAAATTAACCAAATCTAATGTAATGCGGAGTGATGGGATGTGTACGTGTTATATAACCGACATTTTACTTTCAAATTACCCGTCATTATTTAAACGAGTTGAGTTTGGCAGTGTAATGCGAACGCCAATTGCAGCGCTATCTACTATATTCTTAACGTGGATGGACTATCAGCAATAATAACAACATATTAGCGCGCCTATTTTAAATTTGAAATTTAGAGTGTCCCGCCATATCAGTAGATGCGCGTAAATGGCGCGACTCCCAGATCGCGAGACTGCTCAGGCACTGCGAGGGCGCTAATATACAGTGCGTCAATCGCAATGGAAATTTCTAGCGAGAATGACTGGAACTTTCAGGAAACATGTAGATTTCTACTCGAGTCCGCACGGCAAACATAAATATTCGCGCATAAGTCGGTACAGTCAGTCAGTCTATATTGGAGAGCGAATAGTGAAAAGTTGAAGCGAGCAAAGCGAGTCGTGGAAATAAATTAGAACAGTTTGAATTGATATCGGTGAATATAAGTTGTATATATTAAATATTTAATAAGTGTTTAGTTTTTTATTAGTAGTATTAGTATTTTTATTAGTGTTCATTTATTTGATTAGACTTTAAGTAATGAAATAAATACTTTTTATTAAGTATAGCGCCGTGGTGATTATTTAAACCCACAAAACGGTACACTATTGATTTGTACAAGTTGCTCATTACTGCTATGATATTGCTTACACCATCGAAGAGATAAGACAAGAAGCTACTGCACTCATTATTCTAACATTGATCTGGACGGTCGTTGGGAGTAATCGAGAATAATTAAACATTTGGGAGCAATTGTACCTGCTGAACCAATGAACTTTTTTGATTAAGGATTTTCGACTCAAAATTAACCATACAATCGCCATACTTGTTTTCCACAAAATTTTTAACCACTCTATAGATACATACCTAAGCAATTGCACTTGGAATCCTTCAACGTGTTCCGAAACCTTCTTATGACTATCATACAATTTGAAATTATTATATAACAACACTTCCTCGGCAAACGTCATCTCATTATCGAAATTCCTAACCGAAGTTAATAAGCAATGTAAGACGATCTTTTGCAAATTACACTTCATCAACATATCGGCAATATAAACTGCAAAACCTTTTTTATTCTCACTAACTAGGTTTATGAGATTTCTCACTATTATATCTAAAATCTCCAAACTCTTCAATTGTATTTGGAGATTGTTCGAAATTTCCTCCTCGACTAGATTAGAATCGTCGTGGAAGAAGTAACTGCGAGCATAATTTAAACATATCAATATTATAACGTCTAAAAACATGTATCCGCGGTAGAAATTAACGTGCTCTTGGTTTAACTCGCCAGCGAATCCAAAACCAAGTATAGATTTCCGATGCCTCGCTAAGAGGTATTGAACCTCGTTGTTCTTCAAATCCTTCAAGCCGGCAGTTGCCGAACATTTGATGAATAGTTGCGGGTTGGCCGATATACAATTTTTTAAAGTTTTTAAAGCATATAAGATGTGATTCGTGTCGAAGACCTCGCAGTACAAACACATATGTTGGTGCATCGGATACAAACATATAGTTTTATTCAAATGCATTTTACCCTCTGCGTCTGTCGATTTCAGTATCCTATCTTGCTCGCTGTGGGTATTCAAGCAAACTTTATCTATTATCTCTTCTAGGATCTCTCGCACTATAATATTATCAGAACCGTTAAAAAATCCTCAGCCGAAGTGCTGAGTTCTAACTCCGTATGTAAGTTCTCCGAATCCGACATGCTATACGACCAACTGTGAACCAATGACAAATTTTCCATCCGAATCAAATTTTCGCTAGATTTCTCATCGAAGCTCTGCGACTTAGCAAGTTTACAAGCCTCCGGCGGTTTAGGGTCTTTCAAACCATCCGATATAGGCTCTATATGTTCGAGAATACTCTTTCTCGATTCAGAAATGAAGGAGTGCCTATCGCTTTTAGTAGTGTACAATTCGAAATTTTTCTCCGTCAGATCAGAGATTTGCTGTTCGTATTGTTTACCGGATAAAGAATCGTTACTCGATTGTGTTATGTCGTTATTCGACGACAAGCTCTCATTTGATGATTTCTGCGAGGTGGTAATATCGATTTTAGTGTAGGAACCATCGATGCCGTTCGGATAAATTTCTTTCGAACTCAACGGGTTTATGAATAACTTCACATTGTTTTTGCCACTCCGTTCGACGTTTAAAATGCCATCGAAATTCTTGATATCTTTACTCTTCTTAGTGACGACATTAGAGTTACCAGTAATTGTGGTTGTTGTATTAACAATTTGGCTAATCTTGTTACCCCGATTAAACAAATACCACTTTTTCTTTTGGGGTTTCGGGCTGGGACGGTTCGTTACATGATACAACACGTTACCATTTATATTACTGATCGCAAATATCTTTTTTGCTTTCGTATCATCGATCTTTTGCGTATCTTGCACGTTAGGATCTACACGTATCTCGGAATCTTGTATACTGATGTTAGTTATTGACACTCTAGCTGTGCTCGGGGTTAAGAGTTTCATAAAGATCGGGTGAAGAATGCGAGGTATATCATTGCGAAGCAAGCTGTGCTTTAAGAAGTTCTCTGAGAGTAGTTTTATGTTGAGTTATCTATGTTTTGTAAGTTATCCAATATTTTTAATAAGCACCTAAAGAATACATACAGAAATAACGAACATAATTTTAGCACTCGAATATGACTTACTTATCGAAATTTCGTACTGTGTTTTGGTATGTTGGTAATTTTATGTTTAAGTCTCTTCCGAGGTGAATCAGTAAGGTGAAACGTTTAAAATATTCTGTGTTTAAATTCTCGTCTATTAGATAATGTCCGATTACATCTTCACAAAAGGATTGCTTGTGGAATATGTTGTGTAATTGGTATAATAAAGTGACACAGAGCATAATTTGGATTTGATTGCTTAAAGAGCCTAAGTGTTTCCATAAAATCTCGCACATGACCTAAAAAAAAACAATCCATTAATTTTATTAATATATTTTGTCGCTATTATTTGAAAAAAGATGTAGCTTAGTAAGTTAGGCAATGAAAGGCAACATACGAGTACGATAAGCAGTGTTTATAGAATTAAAAAACAGTAGGAAATAGGAAAGAAAATATGAAAGGCAAGCGAAACTTACATTATACCAAACTGTTATAAGATTGGAATCTGTGAATCCTGAATAATGTCAAAAAAAAAACTCGAGGATTTGACTACTTACGAATTGCTGTGTACATTTTCCTTAATTTGAATTGAATCAATGAAATTAAATTGAATTAAATGAACTAAAACTGATTTATGGAATTGGATCAATCGAATTTAGATTGTTTGCATTGAATCAAAATGTTTGAAACGATTGAATTAGGGTTGAAATGGTTTGAAATATATTTTGTTATAAGAATTACATTTTTTTTGTATTCCACTTGCCAATTTATATACGTCATAAGTATTGCGCGTGACTATACACCAAAAAGAAAGAAGAAAAAAATAATCAGTCTTAAGTTCTATATATCGAGAATATCTGTTGGATGGCATATCATATCTTTAACAATTTTAACCTTAAATGTTAATTTTTGGCTTTTTATCTTTGTTATTTTCGATATTGACGTTTTTTTAAATCTTCACGCGAAACATGTTATTTTGAAAAATATATTAAATACATTTCTACGAATAAAAGGGCATTTATTTATACATACAATCACCAACCCCATTCAATGGAGTTCGAAATATTTTTTATTTGTTGCGGAGAATTAAATTTTTGAAATTGGCTTCGAATTCATAACTTGGATTGAACTGAAGTGGATTGTGCACTATTCTTTTAACGTTATTAGTAGCGTTCTTTTTACAACGCGTCTCACTTCATTTATCTCTCTAGGGAATTGATATTTATCTGAGATGATCTCGACTTAAAAGAACGCGCTACATCGTACTCAATATCTTATAGTACGTGAAATAGTCACTGTGTGGCGTGGTAAAATGATGTTTAGATTGTCAAAGACCCTCAGTCAAAGTTAACCTCAAATTTTCAATCCCTATTAAAAGAGTACAATATGGCAGTGTGACATAGTTAACATAGAAAATCTAATAATCGTTCGTTTTATAGTTGCTTTTAATATCAAAATTAACCTGTACTATACGCAACAGGTATAGAAAGCTCAAACAAACTTCGTAATATGTAAACTCAAGTTGATAGAAACACGTTTTAAATGCTTTTCAATCACAATTGATAAACCAAACGCGCACACAAATAAAGGGTTATAGAAAAAACGAGTTTATACTTATTGTTGGTATCCCCTCCACCCTACTGAGTTTTTACACTCACTACTGCACACCCTTGCGAGGTTGTGCGCTACCGGTAAAGGGGGAGGTAAAAATCTCAGATAAATCTCGAAGTGAGTCGTTTAAAAAGAACGGAATTTATAGCAAAATATCTTTGGTGAGTTGAGATTATCTGAGATTTCTTGTAAAAAGAACGCTACTACTATCTCATCGAGAAAAACAAACAAATCAAAATTGACATTTGGAGGAAAACGAACACAATCAAAATAGGAAGACAGATTGAATAAAGTTGTGTAGACAACTGGGTATAATAGAAATGGTTCTAAAGGTTGCCGAATCCATCGGTTAGGACATGTTAAGAGAACAGATCACGAGAAGAAAGTAAAGAAAGCACGGATAGCAGCTAGGGGGAGAAGGATAAATGTGAGAATCCTACAGCAGCTCCAAATGTCATAATTTTTTTTGATATGCGGTGTAAAACGACTCCCTCTGTACTTCTGTACAATAGTAGTTTTCTTTCACGGAAAGCACATCGTATTATACTTTGGGCCGGTTTCATAGTAAATACTACTTTAGCCCTTTAACAAAAGTCTATGTATTATTAATGAGAACTTTAATCTAAAGTAATTTTAAAGGTTTAAAGTGATGTTATGAAAGTCACTCTTTTTCTATAAAATAAATCAACATACAGAATACAAAATCATTAAAAATTGAACTTTTATCAATAAATGACTACTCAATCATTTCACCAAAGTTATTTTCTATCTAAGAACCTCAATAATCATTGTGCCGCATGTCACGTGACCACTAGTATGGCGACAAATTCAAAAAGTATTCGATATAAAACGAATTAAAATTACACGAAAAATTACGTGATATCGAAGGAAGTTATTTGAAAAAGTTGCTCCGAACTCAATTTTGACGACATTTGTAAATTTTCGTAAAAGTATTTTAAAAAAATGAAAATTATCTTTTTTTTTAGTTTTTGTTTTAAAAATCATTTTTCGATTTTTTCACTTTTAGAAGCTCAACTGAAATCTTGCCTAACTGATAGAGCTACAACTACACAGTAAGTTATTACTGACACTTGCTATTGCAAGGGATTGTCCAAGAGAAACCCTTAAATTTTCTAAATACATGCATATATTGCCAGTCACTGTATATTACGGTTATATTAACAGTAAATTGCATTTTATAGTAACCTACCCTAGTTTAAGATGCAATTTGCTATCAATATATGCACAAATTTTTTTTTTTTTTTAAATAATGCATTCGTTTGTGACGGTTATTCGCTGATTTTTTTTTCAGTTTTTCAAACGCTATATATCAAAAAAATACGAAAATCCTAGTTGCTGTATTATTATCGCATTTACCCAAATGAACTAAATCAATTAAGAAAACGATGGTGCCAAGCAGTCTTTTAAAGAAGATTATCAGAGACTAGTATAGAACAGCATAATTTGGAAAATAAACTAGAACAGGCTTTATAACATTTTTTATAATTTACAAAATTAATACTCACTTTTAGAATCTTAGTATTTTCTTCAATATAATCAACATGTTTATTATCCAATATTCCAGTTATTATTATATTGGTATTAACGTCACCCAAATTCTTGTAATATTTTTGACTCTTCGCCAAACTGAAGATCTCGATTAAAGCGTTCATAGAGATCAACTGTATGTCTTTACACACTTTCGTACTGCACGCACAGGTAATCAAAACCTTCAACCAATAAGGGACGATGCTTGTAAGTTCTCCCTCGTCGAGCATGTGTTGAAAAGCAGCGAACTCCAGCAGTAAATTGCAAGCTACTGTCACGGCTTTATCGTATTCAGTCATAGCCGGAAGGGAGTCCATCATCAGATCGAAATTCGGATCTTTATAGTAGCATTCCCTCAGATTTAAACCTTCATCAGGTTTCAAGCATTTATTCAGGACCGTTTCCAAATGCTTGATGCGACTTTCTTTGTCGCAAACCAATGATTGGAAGAACACTTCAACGTCTTCATTCGCAAGAAGTTTAGTACAAAGAAATGTCACTAGGAAGCGCTTATATACTTTCAAACACACTATGATATGTTTGCTATCAGTTTTTATGTTTATTTCAGTTGCAGAAACAATATCATTATCGTTATTATTATTAATGACGGGTGCTTTAACCGTTTCATTTTGAATCTCTAAACTTTCCGCTAACTCTTCCTTTTTCATTTCAGGTAATTTCAAGTTGGATTTGCTCTTTTTACCTTTCATTTTCTTATCGATCTTAGGACTTGTACGGTCTTTCTTTTTCACCATCTGATTGCTGTTCGAGCGTTCCCTTGCATTATCCTCGACCAACAATTCATTTTTATTTAGGTTTTCGTTAATTTTTGAATCAGATTTACTCTTTTCCAATCCTCCCGCGGTCTCAATATGAGATGTTGAGCTGTCGTTCAAAGAATTCGATAAATTAATCGATCCATCCGTTACATTTTGTTCCATTGCTGAGATGTTATCGTTTACAAGGTTTTTTGCCACTTCCGCTGTGGTGGTATTCGATTTAGTGGAAATCGGCTGAATCTTCATCAAGATTTTAGTACACAACTCCAAACTGGTAGTGATCTCGTGCTCATTTAGCATACCGACATATTTTTCCAACGCAGTCATGATTTTTTTAAATAAATTCGGCAATATATCGTGCGTATTCTCGTCGTAAGCCTCGATTGGGATTATATCCAATAAAAATCCAGTCAATATACAGATTTCTACGAGCGATGGTTCACCGGAGCCACTTCATTAACGCAATTTTTATTCCGAACCGTTTTTTTGATGTTCAATAAACATTTCTCGAAGCACTTCTCGATGTACGCCCAAATATAGTAAGGTTGCAGCGTTGCAAAGAGCAAATTTGCATTTTTAATCAATTCTTGACAGTTTTTGGTGACGAATTGCTTCGTCAAGTTCCACTCCTCGGTGGTTTTCAGGCTGGTCAAGTCTCCATTGAAGGAAACACATCTGACATTGCTGATTCTCTGCTTCTGCTGATTCAGGCACGTTAGATACAATGATCGAAAGATATCATACAATATGTGGTCCAAGATGACAGGACCGATCTGGGGTTTTTCAAATAAAGATGTCAATAACTTGCACGGCATGATATTTAATGTCGGTTCTGTGCATTTTTCTTTTAAAATAATTCTCAATGCTTCTAAAATTAAATCATATGCAATTGTTAAGTTTACAGTCTCCGAAGGTTCTTGTAAATCTGTTTCGGTGAGGATTACAGGATTTACTTCTGAATTTAATAGCCAGGAGTAGAGGCGTCTGAAATATATAATAATTACGGATAATTTATACACTTCAAAAGAATTTGATAAATATTAGGTTTTATTTATTTAAATCATACAGTTGAGCATTAAATTGGATAAAAGCTCGCTTAGATTAATATTTAAATAAGAAAATTATCTACAAATAAATATTATTACAACCGAAATTATTTTAATTGTCATATTTTTTTTTTAAATAAATTTCTGCCCAACTCTTATAGCAATTGTAGATTAAAAATGTACCTATTTAAAGACATATCCCTCCGCAGAATTGTAGTAAGCGCAGCTGTGACCAACCGTACCATATCAGCGTATAATAACTGGGTGTTATTCATGGGGAAACAGGCTATTAATAAATCTAAAGCAGATCTTTGTACTAGGATGCTGGGATCGTAGATTGCAGCACATAATCCTGAAACCTAAAACGAAAAAATAAATTAATAAAAGAGTGCCCTCCAAAAGTAATAAAGTAGATATAAATAGATACCATAATGTCTACGTCATTTCCCATCAGATACAATTGATCTTCCATCGATATTTTTCGACTGTAATGAGATAAAACGTAGCTAATTGCAGGTAACCGTACCGGACTGTTACTTTTGATGCATTGCCATATGCACGTGTAAAAATAGGCTGGTCCGACACCTTCGCATACATTCTCCAATAGGATATTCGTTCTGAAAGTGCGGAATAATACTTTTTCATGGCACTGTATATAACTTGTTATAGATTTTAGTCATATATATTCTGTCGAAAGAAAAAAATAAACAGAAGATACGAAAAAGATAATGAAGCAGATTGTTTAGGTACTATTAATCCGCTATAAACCAATCCATACAAATAGTTTTATCAATATAAGTAAAATCTACTATTGTGATTTCAACGGAAAAAAAAATAGATCTTTTAATAATAACATAGTTATTGTTCAAGCAAAAGCGAATCAATTTGCTTCCTTAAAAAAACAAACAAATGAAAACATAATACATACAAAGATTTTATACTGTTCCAGTTCAAGGGATTCTTTCTAGGTACCTACGTACAGTGCCCTCCAGATCTAATGTCTTCCCCCTGCAACGACCAAACATCGATACTATTTTCCGCATAGCAAGATCAAGCACTGCGGCTCAGCTCGGATTCGCAGGTAGAAAAAAAGCATACAGGACTATTATCATTATTAAGCAAGATGTGATTATATTTTCTTAACATATTTAAAGGACAAAGAAATTTTACCAAAGAAAACATTTGCATATATTAATCTGTTGGCTGTTATCTCAAGTTCACTAAACCGTAGGTATTTCTATTTCCTTAAATTTGTTTTTGTCTTGTTATTATTCGTACATCCGTTTGTATTTTATACATTTATTTCTCAATTATATTTTTTATATCTGCTAATACTATTATATTTACACCTGCGGAAATTAACAGATTATATCGATGCGGGTAAGGGATAGTCTTTGTGAACCATTTTTACAAAATTACCACCCAATACAATTTAATACGAACGACAAATAGAAGAATTAATACTATCATATTAAAACTACTACAAGGGTAAGCTTCAGAAAACTCGCGACTGTGTTCCAAGCTGAGGTTGCTGCAATCAATAGCAAGATGTACCAAGCCAGGTAAAAGCGGCGCTATCTTCTCTGACAGTCAGTTCACATTTAAAGCGATTAGCTCCACGAGCGTGGGCTCTAAGCTGATTTGGGACTGTGTAAACGCCCTAAATGAAGTGGGCACCCAAAAGAAACTAACCCTGGCCTAGGTCCCTAGCTATTCGGGCGTGAGAGGAAATGAGGGGGCGGACGAGCTGGCCAGGCGAGGTTCGTCAAGGCCATCCGTTGGAGCCGACCCCTCTTTCGTCACTACAAAATCGCAAATTAAAGAATCCATCAATGAATGGATACATAATCAGTCCAGAGAGTGGTGGCAAAAATCACCGGGACAAAGACAGACAAAAGAGTTTCTAAAGGAGAATTCTTCAGAGGCCTGAATTCACGAGAGATCTACTGAATAAAGACAGGAAGACTGTCAAAATGATTGGCCGGCGTGAACCTAGCAACGCTTTTTACCAGCAACGCTTCAATACCAGTGGCAACCAAACTGTTCAGCAACGGTTTCGAAAAAAAATCGTATTGTCCAAACTAAATGTTGTCACACAAATTTGATTACGCAGAAATGTTCCTATACGATAGGCTTCTAAACCACACAGTCAATCCAATGTCACCCCGGAATAACGACACCGGGGGTGCGAAATCGTATAATACGCATATAACCGGGAGAAAAAAATTCGTGGTATCTAAACTAAGTGTTGTCACACAAATTTGATTATGCAGAAATGTTACCTATACGATAGGCTTTCTAAACCACACAGTCAATCCAATGTCACCCCCGGAATAACGACACCGGGGGGTGCGAAATCGTATAATACGCATATAACCGGGAGAAAAATTCGTGGTATCTAAACTAAGTGTTGTCACACAAATTTGATTATGCAGAAATGTTACCTATACGATAGGTTTTCTAAACCACACAGTCAATCCAATGTCACCCCGGAATAACGACACCGGGGGTGCGAAATCGTATAATACGGCATATAACGGGAGAAAAAATTCGTGGTATCTAAACTAAGTGTTGTCAACAAATTTGATTATCAGAAATGTTACTATACGATAGGTTTTCTAAACCACACAGTCATCCAATGTCACCCCGGAATAACGACACCGGGGGGTGCGAAATCGTATAATACGGCATATAACCGGGAGAAAAAAATTCGTGGTATCTAAACTAAGTGTTGTCACACAAATTTGATTATGCAGAAATGTTACCTATACGATAGGCTTTCTAAACCACACAGTCAATCCAATGTCACCCCCGGAATAACGACACCGGGGGGTGCGAAATCGATAATACGGCATATAACCGGGAGAAAAATTCGTGTATCTAAACTAAGTGTTGTCACACAAATTTGATTATGCAGAAATGTTACCTATACGATAGGTTTTCTAAACCACACAGTCAATCCATGTCACCCCCGGAATACGACACCGGGGGGTGCGAAATCGTATAATACGGCATATAACCGGGAGAAAAAAATTCGTGGTATCTAAACTAAGTGTTGTCACACAAATTTGATTATGCAGAATGTTACCTATACGATAGGCTTTCTAAACCACACAGTCAATCCAATGTCACCCCCGGAATAACGACACCGGGGGGTGCGAAATCGTATATACGGCATATAACCGGGAAAAAAATTCGTGGTATCTAAACTAAGTGTTGTCACACAAATTTGATTATGCAGAAATGTTACCTATACGATAGGCTTTCTAAACCACACAGTCAATCCAATGTCACCCCGGAATAACGACACCGGGGGGTGCGAAATCGTATAATACGGCATATAACCGGGAGAAAAAATTCGTGGTATCTAAACTAAGTGTTGTCACACAAATTTGATTATGCAGAAATGTTACCTATACGATAGGCTTTCTAAACCACACAGTCAATCCAATGTCACCCCCGGAATAACGACACCGGGGGGTGCGAAATCGTATAATACGGCATATAACCGGGAGAAAAAAATTCGTGGTATCTAAACTAAGTGTTGTCACACAAATTTGATTATGCAGAAATGTTACCTATACGATAGGCTTTCTAAACCACACAGTCAATCCAATGTCACCCCCGGAATAACGACACCGGGGGTGCGAAATCGTATAATACGGCATATAACCGGGAGAAAAAATTCGTGGTATCTAAACTAAGTGTTGTCACACAAATTTGATTATGCAGAAATGTTACCTATACGATAGGCTTTCTAAACCACACAGTCAATCCAATGTCACCCCCGGAATAACGACACCGGGGGGTGCGAAATCGTATAATACGGCATATAACCGGGAGAAAAAAATTCGTGGTATCTAAACTAAGTGTTGTCACACAAATTTGATTATGCAGAAATGTTACCTATACGATAGATTTTCTAAACCACACAGTCAATCCAATGTCACCCCCGAATAACGACACCGGGGGTGCGAAATCGTATAATACGGCATATAACCGGAGAAAAAATTCGTGGTATCTAAACTAAGTGTTGTCACACAAATTTGATTATGCAGAAATGTTACCTATACGATAGGTTTTCTAAACCACACAGTCAATCCAATGTCACCCCGGAATAACGACACCGGGGGAGTGCGAAATCGTATAATACGGCATATAACCGGGAAAAAAATTCGTGGTATCTAAACTAAGTGTTGTCACACAAATTTGATTATGCAGAAATGTTACCTATACGATAGGTTTTCTAAACCACACAGTCAATCCAATGTCACCCCCGAATAACGACACCGGGGGGTGCGAAATCGTATAATACGGCATATAACCGGAGAAAAAATTCGTGGTATCTAAACTAAGTGTTGTCACACAAATTTGATTATGCAGAAATGTTACCTATACGATAGGCTTTCTAAACCACACAGTCAATCCAATGTCACCCCCGGAATAACGACACCGGGGGGTGCGAAATCGTATAATACGGCATATAACCGGGAGAAAAAATTCGTGGTATCTAAACTAAGTGTTGTCACACAAATTTGATTATGCAGAAAATGTTACCTATACGATAGGTTTTCTAAACCACACAGTCAATCCAATGTCACCCCGGAATAACGACACCGGGGGTGCGAAATCGTATAATACGGCATATAACCGGGAGAAAAAATTCGGGTATCTAAACTAAGTGTTGTCACACAAATTTGATTATGCAGAAATGTTACCTATACGATAGGTTTTCTAAACCACACAGTCAATCCAATGTCACCCCGGAATAACGACACCGGGGGTGCGAAATCGTATAATACGGCATATAACCGGAAAAAAAAATTCGTGGTATCTAAACTAAGTGTTGTCACACAAATTTGATTATGCAGAAATGTTACCTATACGATAGGCTTTCTAAACCACACAGTCAATCCAATGTCACCCCGGAATAACGACACCGGGGGGTGCGAAATCGTATAATACGGCATATAACCGGAGAAAAAATTCGTGGTATCTAAACTAAGTGTTGTCACACAAATTTGATTATGCAGAAATGTTACCTATACGATAGGTTTTCTAAACCACACAGTCAATCCAATGTCACCCCCGAATAACGACACCGGGGGTGCGAAATCGTATAATACGGCATATAACCGGGAGAAAAAAATTCGTGGTATCTAAACTAAGTGTTGTCACACAAATTATATGCAGATTTACTATACATAGCTTTCAAACACACAGTCAATCCAATGTCACCCCCGAATAACGACACCGGGGGTGCGAATCGTATATACGCTATAACGGAGAAAAAAATACGGTGTGAACTTGGCAAGCAACTTATTAAAAAAATAAAATGTAGTAGGGTTCGATTGTATTTCGTTTGTACCCGTTTGTACACGTTCAGTTTCGTTTGTACTCCAAGGTTAAAAAAATAGAAAGGGTTAAAAAAAATTTCAGCAAGCAAGTACAGATATTAAAAACGGACACCGTCATTCGAAGAGCATTGTTTTTCCGTTGTACCTCATTTAAATCGTTTACTTCCACCGACCGAAGTAGTACAATTCAAAGTATGTCAAAGAGCGAAATTTGGCTATTTTTTAGATATCAAAAACGGCCAATCCTATTCGAAAGAGCATCGTTTTAACCCGTTTTGTCCTTCATTTAATCGTTTTACTTCAACCGACCGAAGTAGAGCATTTAAGCTATGAAAGAAATTCGCTAATGTTCATCAATTCTTGAACATCCGCTACATAACTCAATTGATGTTTCTTCTTAATCTCCTAGCAAGGTCCTTAACAATTAGATCATAAGGAAAGTATAATTGGTGTTAAATGCATATAATTTTACAACGGTATCCCCAAAATATATATACCTGTCTATAAGATTGTTTTAAAACAACATACAATTTAAGAATATACTTAAAAGTCTCACAAGTAAAAAATACATCATAGCTATTAATAAATAATGGTCACATTACTAGTTTGTCTGACCTAATTTGGCAAAATGCAGAATATCTGTATTTTCTATGTTTTCTAAATAGGGGTGGGGATCTAGGTCATTAAGACAAAAATGTTAACATAAATATTGAAAAGAACTACTTCGACTTCGCTGAAGTACAACGAATTTCAAACAGGTGCAAACAGTTGCAAACGATATTCTATCGAAATAGTAGCGTTAGCCACTTTGCGATATCTCAAAAATTAGCAACATTTCTCTGTCCGATATATTTTCAAATGTCTTCCTCGTTCCTTTGAGATACGAACGATTTAAACGGAGGTACGAACGAGTACTTGGCCGTTTTTTGATAACTCAAAAAATATGCCAAATTTCTCTCATTGACATATTTGAATTGGCTCTACTTCCGGTTTGGTTGAAGTACAAACATGGTAAAAGAGGTACAACCGGGTACAAACGATGCTGCTCGTTCGAATAGCCTTGGCGTTTTTTGATATCTTAAAAAACTAGCCAAATTTCTCTCTCTTTGACATATTTTTAATTGTCACTACTTCCGGTTTGGTTGAAGTACAAACGATTGGTAAAGAGGTACAAACGGGTACTAAACGATGCTCGTTCGAATAGCGTTGGCGTTTTTTGATATCTTCAAAAATTAGCCAAAATTTCTCTCTTTGACTTCTATATTTTGAATTGTTTCTACTTTCGGTTTGTGAAGTACAAACGATTTAAATGGAGGTACAAACGGGTACAAACGATGTTCTTTCGATGACGGTTGTCCATTTTTTGAATAACTTGTACTTGGCTTGCTGATTTTTTTTTAGCCCTCTTCTATTTTTTTAACTTTGAGGTACAAACAAGAAAGAAGGTGGTACAAACGGGTACAAACAATGTTCATTCGAATGACGTTGTCCATTTTTGAATATCTTGTACTTGCTTGCTGAATTTTTTTTTAACCCTTTCTATTTTTTTAACCTTTGAGGTACAAACGAAACTGAAGGTGGTACAAACGGGTACCAACGAAGTACAATCGAACCGTACTACGTTTATATTTTTTTTAATAAAGTTGCTTGCCAAGTTACACCGTATTTTTTTTTCTCTCCGTTATATTCCTATTATACGATTTCGCACCCCCGGTTGTCGTTATTCCGGGGGTGACATTGGATTGACTGTGTGGGTTTAGAAAGCTATCGTATAGGTAACATTTCTGCATAATCAAATTTGTGTGACAACACTTAGTTAGATACCACGAATTTTTTCTCTCCGGTTATATGCCGTATTATACGATTTCGCACCCCCGGTGTCGTTATTCCGGGGTGACATTGGATTGACTGTGTGGTTTAGAAAGCCTATTCGTATAGGTAACATTTCTGCATAATCAAATTTGTGTGACAACACTTAGTTTTAGATACCACGAATTTTTTTCTCCGCGTTATATATGCCGTATATATACGATTTCGCACCCCCGGTGTCGTTATTCGGGGGTGACATTGATTGACTTGTGGTTTAGAAAGCCTATCTTATAGGTAACATTTCTGACATAATCAAATTTGTGTGACAACACTTAGTTTAAGATCCACGAATTTTTTTCTCCTCCGTTATATTCGTATTATACATTTCGCACCCCGGTGATCGTTATCCGGGGGTACATGGATTGACTGTGTGGTTTAGAAAGCCTATCGTATATGTAAATTTTCATAATCAAATTTGTTTTGACAACACTTAGTTAGATACCACGCATTTTTTCTCCCGTTACTATGCCGTATTATACGATTTCGCACCCGCCGGTGTCGTAATTCGGGGGTGACATTTGGATTGACTGTTGGTTTTAGAAAGCTATCTCTATAGTAAATTTCTGCATAATCAAATTTGTGTGACAAACTTAGTTTAGATACCACGATTTTTTTCTCCCGTTATATGCCGTATATATCGATTTCGGCACCCCCGGTGTCGTCTATTCGGGTGTGACATTGGATGACTGTTGTGTTTAGAAAGCCTATCGTATAGGTAACCTTTCTGCATAATCAAATTTGTGTGACAACACTTAGTTTAGATACCCACGATTTTTTTCTCCCGGTTATATGCCGTATTATACTATTCGCACCCCCGGTGTCGTTCTTCCGTGTGACATTGAATTGACTGTGTGTTTAAGAAAGCCTATCGTATAGTTAAAATTTCTTCATAATCAAATTTGTGTGACAACACTTAGTTTAATACCACGAATTTTTTTACTCCCGTTATATGCCGTATTATACGATTTCCCCCCGTGTCGTTATTCGGGTATAGATTGGATTGACTGTGTGGTTTAGAAGCCTATCGTATAGGTAACATTTTATGCATAATCAAGTTGTGTGACAACACTTAGTTTAGATACCTACGAATTTTTTCTCCCGGTTATATGCCGTATTATACACTTTCGCACCCCCGGTGTCGTTATTCGGGTGTGAATTGGATGACTGTTGGTTAGAAAGCCTATCGTATAGTAACATTTCTGCATAATCAAATTTGTGTGACAACACTAGTTAGATTACACGATTTTTTCTCCCGGTATATGCCGTATTATACATATTCGCACCCCCGTGTCGTTATTCGGGTGTACATTGGATTGACTGTGTTGTTAGAAAGTCTATCGTATAGGTAAACATTCTGCAATATCGAATTTGTTGACAACACTTAGTTATGATCCCATCGACTTTTTTCTCCCGGTTTATGCCGTATTATAACGATTTCGCACCCCCCGTGTCGTTATTCCGGGGCGTGACATTGGATTACTGTGTCGTTTAGAAACCTATCGTTAGGTAACATTTCTGCATAATCAAATTGTGTGACAACATTAGTTTGGATACCACGAATTTTTTTCTCCCGGTATATGCCGTATTATACGACTTTCGCACCCCCCGGTGTCGTTATTCCGGGGGTGACATTGGATTGACTGTGTGGTTAGAAAGCCTATCGTAAGGTAACATTTTTGCATAATCAAATTTGTGTGACAACACTTAGTTTAGATACCAACGAATTTTTTTCTCACCGTTATATGCCGTATTATACGATTTCGCACCCCCCGTGTCGTTATTCCGGGGTGACATGGATTGACTGTGTGGTTTAGAAAGCCTTATCGTATAGGTAACCATTTCTGCATAATCAAATTGTGTGACAACTCTTAGTTTAGATACCACGAATTTTTTCTCCCGGTTATATGCCGTATTATACGATTTCGCACCCCCGGTGTCGTTATTCCGGGGGTGACATTGGATTGACTGTGTGGTTTAGAAAGCCCTATCGTATAGGTAACATTTCTGCATAATCACATTTGTGTGACACCCTTAGTTTAATACCACGAATTTTTTTCTCCCGTTATATGCCTTATTATACGATTTCGCACCCCGGTGTCGTTATTCCGGGGTGCATTGGATTGACTGTGTGGTTTAAGAGCCTATTGTATAGGTAACATTTCTTGCTTATAATCAATTTTGGTGTGACAACCTTAGTTTAGATATCACGATTTTTTTTCTCGCCGCTTATATGCGCGTATTCTATATGATTCCCCCCCCCGTGTCGTTATTCCGGGGTGACATTGGAATTGACTGTGTTGTTTAGAAAGCCTATCGTATAGGTAACATTTCTGGCATAATCAAATTTGTGTGACAACACTTAGTTTAGATACCGACGAATTTTTTTCTCCGGTTATATGCCGTATTATACGATTTCGCACCCCCCGGTGTCGTTATTCCGGGGTGACATTGGATTGACTTTGTTTAGAAAGCTATCGTATAGGTAACATTTCTGCATAATCAAATTTGTGTGACAACACTTAGTTTAGTACCACGAATTTTTTTTTCGTCCCGGTTATATGCCGTATTATACGATTTCGCACGCCCCGGTGTCGTTATTCGGGGGTGCATTGGATTGACTGTGTGGTTTAGAAAGCCTATTGTATAGGTAACGATTTTCGCATAATCAATTTTGTGACAACACTTTAGTTTAGATACGACGATTTTTTTTCTCCCGTTATATGCCGTATTATACGATTTCGCACCCCCCTGTGTCGTTATTGCGGGGGTACATTGGATTGACTGTGTGGTTTAGAAGCCTATCGTATAGGTACATTTCTGCATAATCCAATTTTGTGTGACAACACTTAGTTAGATACCACGAATTTTTTCTCCCGGTTATATGCCTATTATACGATTTCGCACCCCCCGTGTCGTTATTCCGGGGTACATGGATTGACTGTGTGGTTTAGAAAGCCTATCGTATAGTAACATTTCTTGCATAATCAAATTTGTGGCCAACACTTAGTTTAGATACTACGATTTTTTTTTTCCTCGGTTATATGCCGTATTATACGATTTCGCACCCCCCGGTGTCGTTATTCGGGGGTGACTTGGATTGACTGTGTGGTTAGAAAGCCTATCGTATAGGTAACATTTCTGCATAATCAAATTTGTGTGACAACACTTAGTTTAGATACCACGAATTTTTTCTCCCGGGTTATATGCCGTATTATACGATTTCGCACCCCCCGGTGTCGTTATTCGGGGGGTGACATTGGATGACTGTGTGGTTTAGGAAAGCCTATCGTATAAGTAACATTCTGCATAATCAAATTTGTGTGCACAACACTTAGTTTAGATACGACGGAATTTTTTCTCCCGGTTATATGCCTATTATACGATTTCGCACCCCCCGTGTCGTTATTCCGGGTTACATGGATGACTGTGTGTTTGAGAAGCCTATCGTATAGTTAAAGCATTTCTGCATAATCAAATTTGTGATGACAACATTTAGTTTGGACAATACGATTTTTTTTTCGAAACCCGTGCTGGGACACAGTTTGGTTGCCACTGGTATTGGAAGCGTTGCTGGTAAAAAGCGTTGCTAGGTTCACGCCGGTGTGGAATTGGTGGACCTATTATTCCAGACACTGAAAAAAACGCCTTAAGGTGCTTTCCATTTACCGGTTGACTCACCTCACTTCAGTTTTGTGAGTTAAGTTTCGAACTGCTTATATCAAACTCGCAGCTTAACGCACAAAACTGAACTGAGATTTCTGCTAAAAAGAACGCTACATCATTAACAGACATACACAAGATATTATTTCATTCCTGTGCCATACGAAATATTAATTCAGAACAATTGTTTCGGCAATCCGCATTTTCATTGTTGAGCCAAATCTGAATAATAATGTTTAATAATGATTATATCTTTGTCTATGCCATTATTTTAAGTTGCTCAATTGAAACATCTATAGTATATTGTGGGTATGCATTGGAAATCATATACAGAAAGTTTATATTAATTGTTGGGAAATTGAGAGTAAGGGGTTCCTCCATCACAACAATAAGTAGTAGCAGCGTTATTTTGGCCGTCTAACGCACCTCACTTCACTTTTGTGAGTTAAACTACAACCTGCCTACCATGAACTTACAAGGAGAGGCTACGAAATGCCACGAATTTCAATGTTTTTGTAAAAAATTAGCCATATATAGTTAGCCATTTATTCTTTTAACGCCCTAAATCTAAGAAATAGTGTAATAAAAATTATCTCATCTCTCACACAAACTATAATCAATCACAGATTCAGCATTGAATTATGATGCAACTCAAAAATCTTCCGAAATCAAAGTAATTTAAAATCATCCATTGAGAACTTCAATCAGTGTTTTTTTAGGAGGTAAAATTCATTATATTTTTCTCCGAAACAATCGTATTTTTATTATTTATTAGAGAAAATGTTTCTAACAATTAGCCATATTATGCTTGATAATAGTACTTGATTTGGAACAATTAATTCAAAAAATTTTAGTTATTTTTCTTGTTTTTGTTTAAATTGTTCTGC